>JAANSQ010003355.1:0-10252 GCA_036850885.1 Lepidocyrtinus dapeste
CTATTGTTCCGCCCAACCAACGCACTTTTAAAAAATACTTATTTATTCTCTCGTCCTTTTAAAATCCCAATTACGTTGAGGGATCTCCTACAGTCGTAAAATAAGTAACGGGAAACAAGAAAGGAATGAGTTCGTGATCAGTTAATCACCGACTTTGAAAGGCGAACTTTTAGAAAATAACGCAACGTAAATTGCTATTTAAATTTCATGAGCAAAGGGTCAAAATCAGGTATTGTTCTGGTCCATCTGGTTCATTATTGTAGACTCATTACTGATTTACTTCCAATTCCTGATTAATTTGATCCAAAAGGTGGACCAATAGGCATTGTTTATGTCGGGCCTTTTTCAAGGTGGGATAATGTAGCACACACCCTCTTGCATTCTTGACTTACGCATTATAATGCGAATGTAGTACGCATAAAAAGATGAGTTGCTTTAACTTGAAAACTGGATCATACTTATCGAAATTGATTGATATTCCTTCAAGTTTTCAGCACTCCTTTAAAAGAAAATCAACATTTCAACTCTGACAAGACACTGTTTAAAGTGTGAAGAAAAAGGGTACCCATACAAAATATGAGTGACTTATTGGGCACTACTGTTTTCATTGCTCCTATAAGGGGCTATAAGGCAAACTTGAAATTTTACCTCGTAGAAAAAACGAAACTGGTTGATATGCAACTTGCCTTTGAGGAGGTGATTGCGGTCCCTTTTAATTTCACATTTATTTATTTTCACCTGTCAATAGGATCTTTTAATGCGTCAATATATGGAGGTAAGACGTTGAAAACTGATAGCTTTTAAGTGTTTTATGATTCTTATCAAATCACAATGATTCGTGCTTTTATAATGAATGATAATGTGCGTATATAAACGCACTTTAAAGCACCTACGCAAAATGATACTTTCAAGTCTGTCATTCATTGAAATTGATATGAAATGATTGACACAGTTTTTTACGAGAGTTCCTTTCACACACGGAAAATACCTAGCGAATCGATCATTCAAGCTTTATATGGGTATTTAGAGGAATGTTATCCTCTGAATGTGCAACTTATCAACCATTTTATTGAGCCTCGTGGAGTTTGATTAGTGGTTAATATAGCGCAATTAGTGACACATGAAGTTTTCTCATTCATTTTTGTTGAAAATAAGGAAGGTTCTTGTCTCATTACTTGCTGACAATTATTATCACTTATAGAGAGCCCACGCGCTATTGCGTAAAACAAGAAAATAAATGATCCAATAATACGTACGCATTAAAAAATGCAATAAGAAGTCACTGACTTAATTATTTATGTATGAACAATAAGTGACGTAAACGGTAAAGAAAAAATGCGTATCGTTTCTATGGTGAAATGTGTAGGCAGTTCTATAGATATGATATAATACAATTCATATTTACAAGTGTTTATTTTATCAAAAGGTCGATGAAATCACGAAGAATTAAGTTGAAAAACGTGTTAAAATGTGGGCGTTTTACAATAAATACACTCAAAGAAAGTTTTTTTTTTGCTGTTTTGGCTTTGACTCCGTGCAAAATGAAGAAATGCGTAATGGAAATAAATATTATCTAATTTCATGCGTGATATCAACAAAAAAGACCGAAAATGTTAGAATGCGGATGTTTATAAAAAGAAGTTTAAAAGATTTTTAGCAAACAAAGAAAATGTAACGAAATCAGATATATTCAATTCAGAATCCATAACATGTAAATTTTGGTTTTTCCGTAGTTTAAAGTTTCAATTCCAGAATTATACATCGTACCCCAAGGTTGAGCAATTTATTTTATGAAGTAATCTATGTGTATGTCTTACTATCGTGTATCATTAAATTACATATCACAAATCAGTCTCTATCTGCTTTAAAGCATTTATTTTTATGAAGTAATCTATGTGTATGTCTTACTATCGTGTATCATTAAATTACAAATCACGAATCCGTCCTTTTGAAACTAAATATATTTTCACGGATGAAAAAAATCTTTAAACCAATTAAGGGTTAGGGTACTCAAAAACCGTAAATATACATTCTTTAAAAAATTGCGTAAGAGATTGCACAATTTTTCCAAACCATCTATCTTCCTCTCCCTCCAATATTTTGTGAATTTTTCTCTTCTTGAATGTCAGCATATAAAATGCCTTCTGCGATGCCCAGAAGACAAAAAAAAATTGTTCTTTGTCGGGATTCATTTGTTTGGTTCCTTCTCATAGCGCTCCCCTTTTTAAAATTTCAAAATCCAGGTAGATGTAAAAATGTGTGGTCACATTACCTTGCTAAATAAAACCATTTTTCTCTGGAAGAACATTTTCGTCATCTGCGTCTACAGACTATAAAAAGGGGGACGATTTAAATCCCCAGAATATAATTTGTTTTGTTGGAAAGCTTTTACGAGCTAGAATTTCAACAGCAAAAGAGTTTGTTTGAATGAAGCTTCACGGTAGAAAAGAAACGGCAAGAAGTTAGTAGAATCACACATTATTACTCTACTTCCTCCTTATTACTCTAGTCTAAAGAAATGTGACACGATACAAAGAGGAAACTCAAGACCCATCACTTATTTTGTGCAGGATTCATTGAGCTGGGAACTTTAATCGATGTTGTTCAATAGGTAAACATTATGCGGCACGCATTTATTTCGCAATCGCATCACCTTGCCTTTTGTCACATGAAAAGTGTTCATTGAAGACAAAATATTTTCAAACGCGTGGCATATTTTTACTCATTCTTTACATTTCTGCTAGTTAAATCCTTAATAGAATTCGTTTCTCTAGAATCTTTGCTCCACTAGATAATTTCTCAGAATTTCCATTGAAAGAATTCAGTTTGACAAAAAAAATCACATGAAGAAATCAAATATGCTATTTATCCAAATAAGTTCAAGAAAGAAAGGAGACTTCAAATGGGATGTAATTTCAAGACTAAGTCTCCGCGAATATACAGAAACTCAGAAGACGTCATCTTGCCTTTTCTCTTAGGTGGTCCAAAAAATAAAACAAACATCTGCCGCCGTCTTCCATTGACTAAAGATATTTTAGACAGGCTACTTTATTTGGTGGAGCCAACAGGAGTCCCCTGCCTGTGGTCACTTAAATTAACAATGTACATGCTAGAAATTTGTAAGGCAAAACCGGAACAGATTTTTATGAAAAGTGAAGCAGCATTCCAAACAAAAATATAGTCTAAATCACACGTGTCTTTTCTTGGTAAGTCCGCTTGAGATTAAGCTAAGTCTTTATATCATTTAGAAACCTATTTAACTAGGATGTTGGAGAGAATGAGGGATCAATTAAACCAGATTTTTACTTCTCATCCAGTTTCTCTGCTGATATGACAAGCTAAATCACTCCAGGATTTTCGTTACAATAAAGCGGCTCAAAAAATCAAGTATCTACTTAAATACTCCGTGAAACCACTAGAGCAAACAGATCATTACTAGGAAATGCATCTTGCACTCCTATAAAAGAAAATTTACATAACTGAAGGGCGTGCCAAACTTGTCCGGCCGTCAGTGCACCCTTCCCAATTCCCATGCACTTAGATTTATATCAAGTCCACCTGTTACAAACAAATACCTGCAAACAATTCAAATTACTTAGGTGAACTAGGGACTAACAACAAAAAATGAACAAAAGACAAGAATGAAACAAATGAAAGCGAAAGTTTAGCATTAACAGCAAATATAAATTAGTATAGGATGGTTTTCAAATTAGTACGTTGGGAATTCCATCATCCAAGTACTTATTATTTATACTTTTGGTTTGGCTTTCAAATAAATTGGAAGATATTAAATAAAAATATTAATACCAATACTCTATTTATAATGGATAGAAATTCAAGAACTCCTTTGAAAAAAGTTGGAGTGAGTCTGAATCATTACCGATCGAAGGAAGTAAACGAGCTTAAAGAGTTGCCAAAGCTTCCTTAAATGTTTTTCCTTCGAATATTTAAAAATAATAGGAATATTTTTCATAAGATTGCCAGAACTTATTATTTATACTTTTGGTTTGGCTTTCAAATAAATTGGAAGATATTAAATAAGAATATTAATACCAATATTCTATTTACAATGGATAGAAATTCAAGAACTCCTTTGAAAAAAAGTTGGATCTTAATCACGCCTACCGAAGGAAGCAAACGAGCTACGAAATTTGCCAAAACTTCTGTAAATGTTTTTCCTTCGAATATTTAAAAATAATAGGAATATTTTTCATAAGATTGCCAGTGCCATGGACCACGGTCATAATCGCATAATCATCATCAGCATTATTTTTTATCCACTGACCACCTCTACCTCTTAAAGCAGGACTGACCAGTCCCGAAAACTTGTCTCTTACTGAAACACGCAGTGTTTAAAAACTCTTTACGCAACTCTTTCTCTAAGAGACTACCATCCCAAAAGAATCATTCCTACTGATATGAAATGATAAGACTTTATATAAAAAATACTCTTAATTTTAATATATATACACGTTCATTTCCTTCCTTTACGCACTTTACATTGAACTTTCTGATTTAATTCCTTGAGGAAAAATACCAAGACCATTACTTTTTTTACATCGGTCATACCACCAGCAGCAACTTGTCAAGTTTACAGGTAACATATGCATATTGATACATATTATGTATCATCCTTATCAACATTGTCTGTAGAGTTTCTTCAGGTATACTGGTTTCTTTATCAGAAAAAAATCATCATCAGCAAGTTGCATCATCGCTACGAGACGCATGATATAAAAAAAGTGATATTCCAAGTTCAACCATCTAAACTGTATCTCATCTACACTCTCGACGGCCCACTAAGCTGTCCAACATTGGACAACTCACGCATTCTCATTACGCATATAATACTTCATTCTTTCAACTGACCAGTAAAGATTATTTAAGAGGGCAGAAGAGTCAAAATAATGATAATCATTATGACGATTACGTTTTTAGAGATTTTTCTTTCTTTTAGGAATACTCCTCTCATGAGAATGACGTGATGATGATATGATGAGTACTAAAGGCCAGAGAGTCAGAGAGAAAACAACATGCCACATGCCTACATATTGCTTACAGACACGCATCAAACAACTGTAATAATATTATGCAAGACTCATTATTATACGAAATACCTACCGACTCGATTTTCATTTCATCAGGCAATTTCATTTCTTTTTCTGGAGCTTGTAATATACGGTAATTACAGCGCCGCCCTGCTCTTGCTTTGGTTGGCTACATTGGCCGATTTAAAGAGAGAGAGAGAAAAAATGATCCAGGGGCATTTCTTTGGCAACTGAATTGGAATTATGAAGCTCTTTAAGATTTTGGTTTGAGAATGAGAATGGTGTAGCCTCTGAGAAATAAATTTTCATGGGCAGCGATTGGAATATCATATCATCCGGTGAATAATGGGCTAACTTTGAGAGAATCGATAGGAGCATAGCATTCAAAAGAGAAATGATGAGCGTATCATTATTTCCATTCTATATACGAAATGACGTAAGAAAAAGTGCAAGTTATGCATATTTTCTCTTTTATCTCATGGCGTCATTTTTACTGACTGACGGACACAGCGCAATTATTTTGGTGTAAAGGATATCATATCCTTCTGTCCGTCTACCATCCATGACCATATTTTCTTCAAGTCAATTACACAACATGGGTTAAGTTCCCTCAGAACAAGTTTCCATTTCCAGAAGAAAAAAAATGTACAATGATTCTTGAGCTCGTCCTGTCCAGTGTACAAGCACTCCTACTGGCCGGCATTGCCGTCATTTTTTCCAAGTAGATAGTGGACGCATAGAAAAAAAAACGTTAAATGCAGATAATGATATCTTCCAGGGGAAAAGTAAAAGTAAAGGCATTTATTAAGCTTCTCTTTCGAACAAACCTTCGATATTGGATATCTTGACCAGAGAATAAATAGCCAGTCTTTCAGTTTAAGCTCTATTTGTATCTTATTAAAATTCGAGTGAGCTAAGGAGAACATAATATAAATGACTTGAGAGAATTGACCACAACCACTTTCTGTTGGTCAGCGCAGCGAAGGAAGAAAAAATGCGTAACTTCAACAATTCTTTTGGGCTGTATTGTAATGCCGCTCCTCTTTCCTCTACAAATACTTTTGTTTGAGCTAATACTATACCATGGACGTTTTGAGGCGTTTATCGTCGAAAAAGCGAAAGTCGAGAAGATATCCCAGCCACAATTATTATTACTTGGGGGAGTTTTCAAAAAACGTTTTCCCTTTGGAAAAACTAAAAGTGGACAATGCACTGGACATACCTTACACCATAAAAACAACGTATACATACCACCAACTGTTCGAATATAAAAAATGTAGGACTCAAACTAAGCTTTAAATATATTGACTTAAATTGTGCAATGAGAGAATCAGAAGCAGACTGGATTATTTTGAGCAACAGATTCAAAAAAAAAAGATTTTTTTCCAGAATATTACAAAGTTTACGACATGACATGACTGTTCTAAGGTTTGGGAGAACAATATCATTTTTTATATCATTATACCACACTTTTCCCACCATTACGCTTTAAAAGTCTCATGCAACGCATCTCCTCTCCTCCTCCTGTTTCTATGCGTTTTGAGTAGTTTATGTATGGCCTAGGTGGATACAAAGTTTCACTGACTGGATCAATGTAACTTTTTTGGAGTATGTGGTGGTGGTGGTGAAACAAGAGGAAAAATAGCTCCACGTGTAAAAGGTCAATTTGGACAAAGTTGTCCTCAGAGAGAAGAGATCGTTATGTGCGTGCATGTACTGCACTCTCTCTAGACTTTTTCTCATGAAGAAAGACAGGGAAAATGAAGAGGATGAATGCACTTTACGTAACATTTTTTTCCCTTCCAATGCATCAACGAAAAAAACGACCGTCAACGACGCGGCGGCAATAATGAAGGAAAACGTAAACGCTGCTGGTGCAATGCAATGTTGACTTGATATCGCAATGATTACCTGGCTCAACTATCTGTACTTCGAAGACTCTATCCTTACCAACCTGATGTATTTTAGCCTGGTTTCAAATAATATGATATGGACTTTTTCCAGTCCATCTCCTTGGAAAAACATTAACCTCACAATTATGCGCGAAGAGCTTAATGAAATTTTTCAAAACAGATAGGCAAAAATGGATGCAAAGTCATTACATTAAACTATAATATCCCATATCCCTACAGTTTTTTTCCTCCAACGCCCACTTCTCTTGTTTCAACGTGAATTCAATGCCAACTTTATTGTCTGTTTTTTTCTTTCTCTTCAAAACACTTATATTTCCCCCAAAACCATTTCATCGATGATCATGATCATGATAACGACCAGTTTGAAATACTTTGAACAAAGTCATGAAACTCGAATTCAATCCACGCACAAAAAAGGAAAAGTGTATGGATGGTTTGTTTGGTTGAACGAGTTGAAGGTCATTTGGGCCTGGATTTTACACGAAGCTCGTGTACCCATCTTTTAAAATAATTCTACCCTAAAACGCTGCATCGGTATCGCTGCTGGTAACAAAATGTAGCCTTTTCTGATGCGTGTCTATAAAAAACTCACTTTTAAAATGGGAGTTGGAGCTGGTGCACTTTTCATTTCAAGATGCAGCTCTTACTTTTATGGAGATTTTTTTGGAGTCTATGAACTCGAAACTATGCAGGGATTTTTTTGCTCCTTTATTACCGTCTTCACGTGTGTTTTCGCTTTCATTTTCATTGCCAACAAGAATTTTGTATCGTGGGGTAGCAGCGCCTTAGCACCACACCAACACCATAAATACTTAAAGCATCCCTAATCCTGAACAATGAAGAGTGGTCTACACTTACTGACTATAGAACCTTCTGAAGGAAGATACGCTTTATTACGCGTTACATTGTTACTTCTCCATCCGTAAATAAAAATGTTATTACTATTACTTCATATTACTTCACTCTTCTTTACTTCTTATCCAGTGCCTACAACCTCTTCCTGTCAAAAAAAGTTATTTGTAATGCGCAACAATAAGTGTATTCAAACAACAAATAATCTCATTCCTAAGCTTCAACTCATAAATCGTAGCGAAGCTTTCCTCCTTCTTAAAGGTCACCTTGAATCCAAACGATGAAGAAATATTTAGATGAGAAAATTCAGATTTCAGATGATGGACCTGCAAATAAATTTATCGATGAATTGACACATAATTAGACACAGACACTATGTATAATCCATTTACGGAAGCTTTGGTATTTACAAAGGGTAAAAGCATTTTTCATTTCAGACCTGGCATGAATAAAAGTGACATGTATATAACCACAGAAACTCCACAGGAAAAGGAAAAGTGTTATTTTAGTTTGATTGAAAAGCTAAGGAGAATTATAATGTGGTACTGTAGAGCTAAATATGACATTCATGGCAGTATAGTAGCACGATTACCTCGGTTTTCTGCGTGTAAGTTGTCTGTGGAGACGAAGAGGGTTGGAATATGGTTGGGAAAAAACTGCCTATGATCATCAAGATAATGGCGATGCAATACAGGGGGAAAGAAGCAAACACACTGTATTCAATATTATGCAATGCTTGAAAGGAGAATTAGATTTAGAAAAAAGCAACTCGTTAAAAACATTCAATACTTCATCCCTCTTTTCATTCGGAATGTAAGCGAGAAAATGTTAGTGTTGTTTGTGTTTCTGCGTTTTTTTTGCTCAATTCTACCAAGAAGAGAAACAGAGTGAGCGAGTCACGCATATTACATGCATTGGACAACGCAACAACATGGAGATGGTGCAACACAAGAAAATGGGGAAACAGAGAATGTGAAAATGAAACAGAAACTTTGCTTGCTCTACTCCTCTACTCACTTGGTTTGCTTAGTTTTTTGTTGCATTTTTTTCCTCTCTTTGCTTACATGGAATTGGAATGAAACAGGATGAATAGGACTGTGCGTGTACATACTATGCGTGAGTTTTCTCAATGCTTTTGTATTAAATGGTATAAAAAAGAGGGTTAAACTATAAAAAAAGACTGGCTGGAGCAGTCCACACAGAAGATTCCTCCCCCGCACGTGGAGCTCTGATCCAAGAGTTCAATGGCCTTCGAGTTGAGGAGGATTTGCTTTGGTGCGCGGATGATGATGATCATGATGGAGAATCAAGGAATGAGCTTCATTTCATTCCTGTAAACAATTTCCAGCAATAATGCATTAATGATATGAGCAACTAAATAAAATTTTTGATGTGAACATTTACTTAATACACATTGTATTTAGCAGCCCCAGTTAACGAATTTCAACAACCTAATTCAGCATAAACGGATATATCATCTGTGGAATTAATAATTTCCAAACTATGTTTTTAGATTTTAACGTCGCCTGACTACCGAATTTAAAATGAGTCGACTCATACAGGGTTACCTTATCATATCGGAGAAGCAAATTGGAGTAAAATAATCACTGTTGTCCTGATTACTACTATGATTGGGCACTGGTATACCGTACATAGACTTATGTTAGCCTTGCCACGAGCCCAAGTTTCGATCGCTTTTTCTCGCTCTCATTTTTTCCCTTATTGAACCTATCTCACGCACGCATAGAGTGCATGCATCACTTTCTCTGTTCGCCTTGGTGGCCCCTTTTCTCTAAACTTTATTGTGGTGAAAGAAGAAAAGAGGGGCAACGCAGTAACTGCAGTTTACGCACTCAACTCGTCCCCTTTCTTTTCTCCCTTTTTCATTCAAGTCAAGCAAATGTAACTTGCTTTCTCCCAGTGAATGCGATAGCTCTATGCATCTTTCTCTCCCTTTACTTACCTCCTGCGACGTATCGTACCCTATGTACGCTTTTCCAGGCTATTTCTCAAATTTATTCCAGAAACTAAATCGCTATTTCAACTTGAAAGGGTCTTTTGAAAAGGCTCTATAAAGCCAATATATGGAACATGCGAAGCATTTATACAGCAGCAACTACAGCGACCCTTTCCTTCAGAAAAAATTCTCTTGTTGGCCATGTCATGGTACTGTGTCTAGGTCTTTTAAGCTTAGCTTAAACAGACCAGAAAGGAATTTTACCAGGATTGTGTCAAAAATACTGAGGTATAACAAGTTTATATTAGCTTTGCCTTCCTGAATACCTTTTTTGAGGAATGGAGCCAAGAGCGAAGCCAAACTTTGAGCCAAAACCACATCGCTACTTTCAGCGTTGTGCGTTTTGCTTCTTGTTTCAATGTAAAGTATTTACGCAATCTTCCAGTGCGTAAGGATTCTCTCTATGGATCTCTCACTGAATG
>JAANSQ010003356.1:0-10250 GCA_036850885.1 Lepidocyrtinus dapeste
CCTTTCATACCTCAGCGAAGCTATGTCTCTATCTGCTTTAAAGCATTTATTGTACTTTCTAAACCTTAGTAACTTTACATTCAATGAAAATGAAGTAAAAAATTGAGCGTGGAGTAACTCCTTCAAAGGCGACTTTCCTTCTAATTAGACTTTGTCATTGAAGTTTTAATTCGATTCATGAAAAGGCCAAAAATTTCCAAATATAGTTTGTATACTTAAAAAGGTCTGACTTTAAATACTGTTAATAATTCGTAACAGGAACATTTCTAGACCTTCTTTACCTAAAGTAATACTTAAAACGTTTAAATTTAAAAGCATAAAATGTCATGCTGACATAGATATTCACTTGAGCTAAATTTTATGAAATAAAGATTCCATAAAAAGGGTCTACTTTATTTCGTCGTCGATGAAAAATGTATCAAGAAGATGCTAAATATTTGATTGAGATAAACAGGTGAAAAAAGCCTGAGAAGTGCTTCCAGTGTAGCCATATAGAGGTTGCGGTTTCTTTCTTTCGCATCACCTATTTTTTAGTTTCAGAACTGAGTCAGGCACAAGTAGGTGGTGCAGAAATGCAAGACATGGAGGGATAAATGTCCAAGAGCCTTAGGGATTTTACAATTAAGTAAGGAAATCTTTTACAGTGACTGTTACGCTTTGTGGTTAATTTGATTTCCGTTCGGGAATGACGTATTCCCGGCAAAATTTTGCCTAAATTTCATGTACATAGGGCTAAAGCCGGAATTAGATTTTGTGGAAATGCTCATTTTGGGATCAAACGTGAATCGTGAATCTCGCATGGGCTGCGCTCTCGCATATTAGTATGTATGTCAAGGAAAGGAGCACATTTGATGGAGAAAATTCCAAAAACAAGGTTACTTACTCCCTGTGTGAAGACGGCTGGATTTCCTTGCTCTATCATTTCCTCAAGTTCTTCATCTGTTGTGGTTCTTCCCGCTGAAAAAGAATAAATAAATAAGGCGTCGATTGAGACGTTACAAACCTTTCCGTCTTTAGTCAAAAATAAGTTTAACGTAAATGACATAGGGACACCTACTGATTTCCAGTTGCCTTTGTATCCTTCCTTTGCAACGCTCCCTATAGTCGGTTTGAGTTCGGTTATATTCTGTCATCACCTCGACAAATTTTCGTGATAACGTGGAGTGCTGTGTTTTGCGTATCCTGAGATCTGCGGATGACTTATTGGTATGTTCCTCTTGCTCAATGTTCTGCTCAATTACTATTTTAAGAGGGTTTCAGAAAGACTTATAAAATACGCTAGACTTTTGCTTCGCTCATTTATATCCGATTCAACCAGGAAAAGCTTCCTTCTCATACCTTTTAGTTTCGAACGCACTTGATTTGCTGTCTTTTTGATTCCAGCCATCAGATCTTCCAGTTCTTGTTTCATTTCTAGATCGAAACGCAATTTATACAAAAAGATCAGATAACTTTTTAGTCAACAAGTTTAAATGAAAAGTTTGAGTTTGTGCCGTCATCATAGTTGCTTACTTTCATCCGTAGTTGGTGCAGATAAGATGGCACTATGTTTTTTCTTAACTTCTTCCACGTTATTTTGTATCTTGTCTATCATTTCCCGTATCTCCTCAACCTGAAGTTGTAACATAAGTAATCTTCATAAAAAAAACTCATCATCCTAAAAAGATATCTAGAATTGACTATGATGTTATTATGAATCAGTCAAATTTTCACAGTCTTTTGTTAAAAGGTTAGTATTCCGCTTTGTTGAAGCGGAAGCGTAGTAAACATTTTTAGAAGTAGTTTACGGTACGTTAGATTGAATCGATCCATCAGTTCAGAAGGTTCTCTTGAAGAATAAATAATACTTTTGGCTTAAGTAATTATAGCATATTTGTTTACGCCTTTTATTGCATGATTCTGTGTCCAAGATTGTGTTGGTGGGTAGGAAAATAAATTTTATGAGATTAATCTATCTACTCTGTATAAATTATGCTGAGATAATTAGTATACTTACCTCTCCAAAGAACTCCTCCATGAAGCCATCACGGCTTTCAACCGTGACGGCAACGTCATCCGGACCAACATCATCATCATCGCTTTGCGCCTGAAACAAAATGAGGAGAAGGAAAATGTAGCTTAATTTATGTCTATAAAAGCGCTTCTCTAGTTCCAAATTTCAAAAGGGAATCATTTATATCCATTGCAATTAGTATAATGAAGGTTTTGCTAGTAACAAATCCAAAATGTAGAAAATAAAGTTTTCCAAACATGTAATGTATTAAGTTGTATCTTGTATCCCTTGCTGAGTTACACTGCAGAGCAGAGGCATATGATATAACAGTCAAACATGCAAATTTGGGGCTATATTATCACGAAAGTTTGAAGAAATGAAAGAAAAAGGGAAAGTTCATCCGCGTCATCAAATATGTACATATCAAAGAACTAAACACATATAACTATACCGACACGGTAGAGAGTTTTTAGCTATTGCCTACCACAAAAAACCTTTCCGAGGCCCCTCGCTGCATAAAAAATCATTCGTCTTCATGGATACATGCAATCCTTATGTATATCGCTTTCTTAATTTTATTTTATTATTTAAAAATCCTACTGAACTTTTGAGCGCCAAACTTAAACATAAATGCTTAAATGACAGAAAGTAGGCTATAGGCCTTATAAAGTGCTATCTTGTTTTATGATAGGAAATTGCATGCATGTGTGCCATATTCCCATGGAGAATTTATCACCATCAATTTCCTTTCCTCCGATAGAAAGTTTCTTTTCGTGAAACATGGCTCTATTATTCGAATTTTCGCAACAACTTGCTTCTTCGTGTGATTATGTAAATTGGGTACGTTCACAACTTTACCAAAGTTCAATAAACCTAGGGAAGTGGATGGGCCAAGTGTGATAAAATGTTATTAGACATAGATTATTGGTGAAGATGGAATATGGGTATTGCCATAATATGTCTGTTTGTCCGTCCGTAAACTTGATACATCTTGAACTTGAATGCGTTGACCAAGTGACTTCTAATTTGGGGCATGAATACCTGTGCTCTTAGTAAAGACTCATTAGCTTTTGTACCATTTTGGTTAAAGCATAGGTGTAAAGTTTGAACGTATTGACTTCTTATCAAGCGTTCTTAAGAGCTGAGAGTGATCGTACGCAAAAATCTTGATTTTGAGTATAATTTTGTCAATATTTATATTCTGAAGTTAATTTAAAAGTCTGTCGGAAGTAAACTATTTTTTAGCGTTGTAGAAATTGTAAAATTTGATGCATAAAAAATCATGTGCGAACCAAACCATTTCTGATCTTGAAAAAATTCAATGTCAATGTATGCAAAAGGCACTTTTATTGTAACCACACGAGGGCCGTTTTCTAACCAATTCCAACTGTTTAAACAATATTATCAATGTATGACTATATGGCAACAAGGTTTTTTCCTGACTCTAAGTTTGGTTGAGGAAGCCTCACCGATAACATTGGTGAAAAGTACTTAAAACAATGCTATTTACATTAGTAAATACTTCCCTATCAAGCAAAAACAAGGACGTTTACTAGAGCTGTCCACTCGGTTAGCTTGATGCTTCAATTTTAAGTACAAACATCATAATATTATCATAAAAGGATTTTTTTAGATATCAGGAACCATTAAAACGAATTGCTAACTATTTTCCTCAATAGCATTCGTGAACAGTTTTTCATCAATTCAATCTTAGCCCATTGAATGTTCTCGCAATGTGTAGAGTGTAGATTGCTGAACTTAAAGACTCGACTTGTGTTTTTGCACATGGCTTACACTTATTATGATTTTGTAAATTCCTTAATTTCATCAGGTTAAACTTCAATTTGGGTTTAAGTTGTAAAAAATAACAACAGTCAAAGCACAAAAGTTTTTTTTAGTTCGTTTCACATACCTACATAGTCTGCTTCTGTTTCCACCTTCTTTGTACTTTGTCAAATTCTTGTTTTCTATTTCAACTTCTAGTGAAAAACTATGCGCAGAAGAATTAGAAGATTTTTTTCTAAAGAAATGTTGGCAACTTCTTTGAAGACAAAGAAAGCAACTGGTAAGAGTGATTTCTATATATTCATTATACAAACAAAGTATACGGCTTTGTAGAAGAAAACGCTCATACTTTCATACTTCATAGTCGCAGTAACAAGTGGAGATTTGGAAAGTACCCAGAAAAGCGGCGAATATATTCACTAAGTATAAAACTATACTAATGAAAAGATAGTCAGGCCTTTGGGATGTTGGCAACAGGCAAGAGAAAAGTTTCAACAGATTTTACTTGGTCTTTAGCTTTCACTCCCCACTTTCAGAGCATGCTATTTTATATATATTTATTTTATTCCAACATTCAGATTTTAACCCATGTGCACAAAGTAAAACTAGGAAAGTCTTTTAAGAAAAATGTTAATCTACAGTATTACAGCCATCTAAAAGTCCATCCGGTACTTAGGAAATATGTAACCTATTTCCAAATCCTATTGCTTTTATACAAGGCCAGAGGAAACATTATAGCTTTGGTGTAATTTCATGAAAAGTTATTAAGGGAATTCCGGCGTGCATTCATGAATACATAGTTTAGCGTGTACCAAAACATTTCCTTTCTCTATCATCTCATTCCTTCAAGCTTAGTCCACGTCTTTCCTACTTTCTATATTGGACTGAAAAGTAATGAGCTTGAGATAAGCATAAAACAAGCATTACATAATCCTTTATGGGCCAGAGAGACCTCAAGAAAAACTAGGCAGTAGTGAATGTACTCTATTATGGTGACTTCTTTTCTTCATATATGCTTTCCTCCCAATAATATAACTTTGAAATCGCACAGCAGGTCATGACATTTGACATCTACTACGCGCTGCTAACATATAAGGCGGAATCTGATCCACGAGATTGCATTACATTCGCGGATCCGCTAGCACTCTAGGTTTATCGGTGTCTGTAAGCGCACTCCAACCTCAAAAGCGTTTTAGAGTGATTAGTTTGCTTGCTGTTGTAAAGTGCACAACAAACATTTTTTTCATTCATTTCATAGAAATTTGCATTGAAGCTCTTCTTCAAGGCAAATAATCCCCAATTGTGAATCCAAATCCCTTTCAGAGGCAGTCCTTGAGCTGGGATGAAATCTCTTTATGAGTAGGCCACTATTTTTGTTTCCCTTCGTATGTGTACACAATTATTTATGTTTGCATCATTTCTCCATACTTTTTGTGAATCGCCTGTGCCTGTAGCCTTTTCCAATATTCGACCATATGCTCACATTTTCAGAGAATGTGTAATATGTGCACATGTACACATACCTACACTGTTATTCTACGCCCAGAAGGATTAATACTGCCAAAAAAGTAATGACGCCCTGATCATACAATGAAACTTATGCACATATTGCTTAAATCTGCATACTTACCACCTTACCTTCCACCGCTCAATTTATGCAAGCTGAGTTTAACAACTTTCACCAAACAGAATACATCTTAATGAAATTCACTTGTGCATATGAATCATGCAAGCACTAGAACAGTCTTTTGCGTAAAACGTAACAAACATGTATAAAATATCTGTTTTCCATAATTACGCCTGGAATTACCACGACTCAAAGGAATTCGCAGCTCGCTGAGCAGCTTTACTATTTTAATATGTAATCGAATACTGCTATGAATTTGCCCAATTTTACAAAATTTGAGTAAAGTCCTGACAACCAAGGATCCTATAAGCTGCATTGGGGTAAAATGACTTTTACTTTACAGAGCTCCGGTTCCAAGAGCTTAAACCAAATTGAGGGAAACAACAACTGCCGCCATGATTTAGGCTAGAATGTAAAATAAGCTCGAACGTCTTAAGTCTCCTATCATTGATGGAAAATTGAGCTTCGAGCAGGATTTAAATGTACTGAAAAAAAATTTAATTTAATGATGATTACGAAGAACCGCGACCCTAACATATGTTAAAAAAATAACAACCATACAAATCAAGATTAAATAAAATACGATACTTAAAATCACTTACCGCCTTTAACGCAGCTAATCTGTCCTTCGTCATCCTGATATAATGGTTCAAGCCTGGATATGCTTCCACGAAGAAATAGAAAATTGAAGTTGATTTCAATTCACTCGAAATTCTTGAATAAGGGAATTTTTTTATCTTCCAGGATCTGTAGATTATCTTGCTCAGCTAAAACTCTTTTTCACCATCGACAAAACGCTACACTTGCCAGCTGAATGCAGTAACCAAATACAAGTGGGTAGGCTTTGAAGTTAACTGAACTGTGACAGCTATATGAATTAATACAGACGGCCATATTTCCGGTGACGTTTTTGATATCACTTCCTAATACATTTTTAATAGTACATCAAAGCGAATCGGTATTTTGTCAACAAAGTTTTTGTTTCATTGAAAATTAAAACACATCAAATGTCTCATTTCCTTTTATAGTGGAGAATCCTTTAGTTTTTAATTTTCAGTTCAGTAAAAAGAAGTGAAATATTATGCTCCTACGACATATTTTAGGTTTTCTATTTGTAACCATTATAACGAGCAATCCAAACAAAATTATGTTTACACGAGCCAACGTTGAAATAAGTGACGAGGCTAAAATCTAATCAGTCTGAAAATTTGTTGGAAAGCAAGATATGCCATTAACTCTCACTGATTTCTTTTGTAGGGTGGAAGTTCCAGTGAAGCACGTGCTTTCTACAGGATACTGAACCTATTCTGTGACAACGTGTAAGCTTTCGGAAAGTCTGTAGTGTGAAAGGAGATTGATCTAATTATTGCGTTTAATTAAATTACAACGTAATGTATATTATTCAGAATATACATATCTCTATAGAGAGTTAATTTTAATATATTGTCTTAAACAAAACATTGAATGTTGATCCTCTTACGACATCATAATAATTGCACAACCCAATATTGCAGATGTTAATGTGGAGGCACATCAAAGAGACATTGAATTAGTATTTTTTTGTTCCAGTTTTTCAGAAAGTCCATTCGTTTTTTTTTGATTCTCACTAATTCTTGCAAATTTACGCCCATCATTTGTAACCATAGTTTGGCAAAGGTTTCATCATCATGCTAAATAGTGAATTGATGATTTTTCGATGCAACAAAATTGCTTCATCGTTTTGCATATAGTATCTCTTGTTGATTCATCTGTTGATTCATTCCTTAGAATGTATTTGGAGCAATACGTGTATGTATAGGTTTTGTCTTGCAGCCAAATAAAAAATTTTTTTTTCGTGGGACTACCAAAACTATATTTCTTGGCAAACCGCACGAGCACAAAGAAGACAAAACTGGAGGAGTCTAGTAACGAGTACTTTTTTATCTGTCTTCACGTTCCAAAGCAAGAAGAATAGTTTGGTGTAGTTTTCCACTTTTTTGCTTCTTAAAACATGTGAAGAAACATGAAATGAAGGCCGAAAAATAAGCTCAAGTGTCTAAGGAGAAAGCGAAGAAAGAAATGTAAACGATGGGCCTGTTTGGAAAAATAAACGGCAACTATTTTTATGGAGATAAAACAGGGAGAACTACTCAGCTTACATTGAAAATAAAATGATTACTTTTATTGCCTCTTTAGATGTGATCATGTGTAGGAGCTCTGCTACCACACTGCCAGAAACATTCTAAAAAGTAAGGAAAAAATGTTTCTACCTAATACGCTCACTCTCACTTGTTGTCCGTGTGTGTTTGTGTGTGGTATCTTGTTGTACAAAGAATGGGAGTAACAGTCAATAATTTCTGGAGCTATACCTTGGGGAAGAGGAAGAAAATGTGAGAGTCTTTTTGTCTATTTTTTTTTCTTTCTCGTAAAATGCCCAAGTCATTCGTATGAAACTTGTATCCTTTTCTTTAAAAAAATCAAAAACGCGTGAGACAAAGACAATGTTAGCTCTAGCTAGAAATTTTGGTCTGATTCTTTCGTTTTAGCAGACTTTTTTTTACTTTGAAGAGTAATTATGATGATTCTTGCAGATAAGGAGAAGAAGGCTTTCCCTTATTTGTACAATGATTTAGAGTGAGGAATGGTTCCTCCGTGTGCACATTTTTATACGTATTTCCACTCTATTCCTAATTCGATCTTTTGATTTTTGCGTTCCACAAGCCCAGCAAAGGGCTTCGGGGCTAGTTTGTCGTTTGGACGACTACAGAAAATTTCTTTCCCCAGATGCGCTTATTGCAGCGAGAAAAAAAACATGCACACTCACATACACACGCGCTGCTAGCTAGATCTCAACTGATGGCAGAGGTAGACTTGCTGTTGCTTTCTAGACTTTCTCCGACCGTTTGATTGTGAGATGATGAACATATCCAAAATACCAGGAGCTCTGCTCCAAGCATAGGGTACATATGAGTAGAATGAGCAGGCATAAATACTTTGGTTGTTATTTGATGGTCTTGTGAAAAAAGGATGATGTATAACAGGGCCAAAACTTTTCTTTCCTTTCTCGGAATATTGGTCGTGCTGTCGAGAAATATTTGTAGTAGTGGCAGGAGTTTCAAAAGCATTCGAGCCAAAAGTGTGCGTCGAGAATATTTTTATTCTTTTCTCCTTGAGGTACATAGGTAAATATGAGTTAAGGGGAGACATGCATGGAAATTGAATTTTTCTTCATGATTTCTTATTTTTTACCAGCCACTTTTGGGTTAGCCCGACACTATGTCCGATAGAGAACGACAGGAAAGCAACAAGGCTCCGGTTTCAATAAGTTTATGGAGTGAGCCACCAGGCTGTTGTATAACCATAAGACGATGAATAGATATGGACAACCGCCCAAAACCAGAAGAATACAGAGCATGAACTGAACTGGAGACTTGGTTAATGTAGTCCAGGCGGAACTCGTCGACGTTAGTCAAAATCACGGAGGAAACCGAACTGTTATAACGACGGGCTCCGAAGCACTATTTTCCATATACTTTTGTGTTTTGTATACAAATGGGTAGACTCTTCCTTTACAAGTTTTGCACTGCTGGAACTGGAATTAAAACGAGAATAAAAAAGATATCCAGTTTACTTTGTTGCTTCTATTTTCCTTCAGTGAATATGATGTGTTCTAGCAAACAAGTCGGAAGAAACGGTTTCGCTCTGTCAGTCAATTGAATGAAATGACTCTCCTGTTAGCATCATATAAACCATCGTGTAAAAAAGAACAAGTTATTACAATAAAATAATAACAAATGTATATTTTCTAAAACTGCATTCCAGACAGATATAATCCTAATTTCAATTGGAGTTGTGAGACAGAAATGGCCAAGACAAGAGGTCTAAAACTAAACACTTGCTCATTCTGTTGTTCCAGCAGCAGTGCTCGTCATTGAATTTCTTTTTCCATTTTTATCCAACATTACAGCAAAGAGTGTGTGTCTCATGACGATCTGCCCATTATCAAAAAAATGTTAGAGGCTTCCGCTTGTTCCTCATACTTAATTCGCTAGACTTAACATTCATAGCTCTTCCCTTCATTTTGTATTCATTTCAATTTTATGCGAAGGCTTTTGTCCATACGATTTGTGGACACGAGTAAGCATATACAGTCTCTCTGTACTACTACAATTAGATGAAATGATGAGTGATTGCGGAGTATCAAATCAACAAACATTTTTGTGGAAGGCTAGCAGCAGGCGTCTCACTCTCTGGGTTTGTGGACCTGCACAACTTCGTCTCAAAATGAATAANNNACTCACCAATCTCAATACCTATCTTCGCAATGCTCAGCTATGTAATAATAAAAAGGGAAACTTTTTGAAACAGCTCAAGCCCACGAGCAAATGGTTTTCTGTCACCATCTTACCGCATACACACGCACACTCAAGTTACAATCAATTTGCAAAGCCTAAGTAAAAGTGTGGTCATACTCTGACGCCTTTCACATGACGCTATTACGTATTATTATATTTAAATATTATGTATTCTATTCTACTTATAAACTGCTATGCTGAACCAAGTTTAGTTTGGAACGAATAACCTGTATACATACATACATCTTGTCGACGAAACCAAGTTTCGGGGCGAATTGAGAACGGTTAAAATTCGGTTTTTATATGCATAATAATATGTAAATACATTAGTTCATTTATAAAGTAGTGTACATTACAATTATCTGTTATCTATGTATGCAATTCAAAAATTTTATGGGTTTTGTTGGTTTACTTTTCTTTTTTTCCACTTTATCCTTGCTGAATGGATTTCATTTTTGTATGCTTATTTCTGAAGGTTTTATTGAAACCAATACAAACAAATGTAATGACT
>JAANSQ010003357.1:0-10250 GCA_036850885.1 Lepidocyrtinus dapeste
CGATTAATGATACACAGAAAACATGAGCGACAGTTACATTTTAAGCTTGTCCAATCCAACTTATGCCACGGTTCATATTGTCCTCATATAATTTAAATTTTAAATAATCCTGTTCCTCCTCTTGTCACACAAATTAAATTAAAATAATATTGAATCACAATCACAATTTAACTAAAAGACTGAATAAATGGCATAAGGTGTAAAAATAAATGCATAATGAACTGACCATTTTCATAGAGTTTACCGGATAACAAATAACAATGCAATAATAATGAAGAACAAAAATACTTTTTATAGAATAACCCGTGTTAAACTAAAGTACTTAAAGTAACGCTTCTCACTTCAACTCACACGATGACCTTTGCATCAAAAATCACGAGAAACACAAAAAGTTTGAGTTTGAATGAAAGCTCGTCAAGAACAATAATAATAAGCACAGCTAAAACCGAAAACGTTTAAGCATTATACTAGCTAAATAGGATGCACTATTACTACTTTTTATACTGTACACGCTATGTACAAGTTTTATTTTACATTAAATATATAATATGTCATCGCCCTGCGGACTTTCTTATGTCTAGGATAGGCATGCTTCATGCAATGTCAATGACCTATAAAATTACCAATACCATAAACCAAGTCACTTTACATCTTTACATTCGTTTTTTAAACAGAGTTTAAATGTTTTACATTATAAACATTTTGTTATGTCCCTTCACCTTATATAAGATAAATCATTTTTATGTATAATTTAATTATGATCAATTTTCTGCATTTCTAAATTCTTGAGTGAGTATATAGATTGTTGACCTTACACATTAGATGCTCCTGTTGTTGAAGGTGTGATGATCAGTTTACATATAATACTTTTAAAGTGTCTCGTAATATGTCTTAATCAGATCTGCATAGTTGGTATTAAATAGTAAATACGTACCTAGCTTGAATTTAGCTAACTAACTCTACCACTAATTCTACTTCAAAGGCCATTTTATACTATTTTTCTGTATCTATCGCCGCATGTTTGAATTAAGTTGGGACATCATTTGATGCGCTGCGTATGCGCTGTAATTGTACATGTTGTGATGCGCTGCAGTAGGGAGATGATGATTATGCGCTGCTACAGCAGCACTTCTAGAATGCTCTTGTCCGTGATACTGACCATGAGAAGATGAAGAGTGGTGATGATTTGCACTCGCGTGAGCATTCGCCATAGCTGCGGAGGAAGAAGAGGATGACTGATGCGAATGGTTTACTTGGGAGGAGGAGGAGGAAGACCCAGTATTTGAGGAGTTTGATGAGTGATGATTTTGGGCTGCGGCAGCTGCAGCTGCGTGACCATGTATCATCTGCATAGCAGCTGCAGCATGGAAGTAGGATGATTGGATGGAGGCGTGATGACCAGAGTAAGGATTTTGGTGGTGACCATACGCATGCATCAAATTCGGAGTTAGAGGGGATTGTGGTGGCATCAACGTAGAGTTACTATTCCCGTTGCTTTTGGAAGATGAAGAGCTAGTCATTCCATAAGAATTATTGTGGGCACTAGACGAAGACGAGCTTTTCGAGGAAGATTTCGAAGACTTTGAAGAGCTCGAGCTAGATGTTGAAGAGTGTGACTGATGATGACTCTGACTAGGATGAGTGGGTTGGGCAGAATTCGTATGCGCAGCTGTAACAGCAGCACCTCCCATATTGTGTCCATGACCTGCATGGTGATGACTACTACTCTGGGCAGAGTTACCGTGCCCTGAGCTAGTATTATTTCCAACACCGCAGATATTCATGGAACTAGGAGCGGCGGACGCACATCGTGGTGGTTGCTGCACGTGATGATTTTGTTGGGAGGAGGACGAACCAGATGCTGATGGGCTATGATTATGGTTCAGTTGAGGATGGTGGTTCATATGTTGTTGTTGCTGGTAATGCTGCTGTTGTTGATAGTACGAATTAATTTGATTCTTAAAGAGCGCGGTAGCCATCGAACTCGAGGAAGAGGATGATGAGCGCATGTTCATGTGATGATGCATGCTCATCCCTACATGGTTCATGGTGGCCCCATTCGCTCCGTTAGAAAGTCCTGCTGCACCCATTGGATGATTCATACTTGGTGGCGGAGTCAGATTCTGCTGATGATGGTGGGAAGTAGGTGGAGGAGTCAACTGCGGGGGTATAGATTGACATCTTTCCAAACCGTGGGTTAACTGCTGCAACTTTGAAATGCTACAAGATGGATTGGCAAGCTTCCCTCCATTCACATTCGCTGCTCCATTATTCACAGTACCAGAGCCATTCTGCGCATGGTGCGAAATAGATTGGGCATGGTGTAATGCCTGCTGCTGTTGTTGGTGATGTCTGCTTGAACTTCCAGAGGAGGATGAAGAGCTCGAGTTTGAGTTAACTTGCTGTTGCATCGCTCTAGGAGATTGCTGTGAATAGCCAGCGGGATAAGGGGATTGCGCGGGTAGAGGATGGGTCATTGGGTGGTGACCATAGCTCATGTTCATTCTTGCGTCCATCGATGGCTGGCCATGACTCGAACCTAATAAAAAAGTGATTTAATGGATTTGATTAATGTTTGCAGATGAGAAAATCTTGAAGTGAAAATAATTACTGAATTAATGTGAAATTACTGTTTGAATGGTGATGCTGTGAATGAGCGGTAGGAGCCGGTGACATAGGAGATGGTGTCATTGCCCTCTGCTGAATCACAGATTGCCCCGGAGCAGCGGCACTTGCATTTTGATGTACTCTCTGATGCGGTTGTCTTTGCTGCTGTTGGCTCATCATTTGCTGATGGTACAACATCTGCTGTTTCTGATATTGGGCCATATTTTGTGGCGAATTCGCTCCAGGAGTAACATGTCCTTGTTGAGCCTGTATATGGTGAGGCAAAGGACTCATTGGAGAATGAGATTGAGTTCCTGGAGACAGTTGCGAATTCTGCTGGCCAGGTTGAGGGCAATAATGCCCCACATTTTGTGGGCTCCCAGCGGCTGGATGATGACATCCAGGGGACATGGCCACGTTCTTTTGCTGTGCAGTGACTGCAGCAGGGGAGCCATGCTTCACAGATGGAGGCACTGAGGGTAATGGAACTTGTAAATGCGTAGGCTGTGGAGTAGGTGGTGAGTGATGATGATGATAACTCTGCGGAGTTGGTGGGCTTGGTTGAGGCATACCTCCGTTACCGTTAGAGTGATGCATATTGCCATTTTGGTGTTGAGAGGGAGGAGAAGGATGATGTACACTGCTATTACTCTGGGGAGTTGGCGGGGCAGAGTTATAATGGTTCATTTGCTGCGGTGTAGGGGGTTGCATTCCTACAGATCCGTTACTTCCTGGTTGCTGAGGAGTGGGTGGATTGACCATCACCATTGGAGAGTGTTGCATAGAGTACTTTCCTCCGTTTGTTGTACCTCCACAGTTCTCATACATTTGACGATTCTGATATCCCCCAGCGGTCGAGCCAGCATCTACACTAGCTGGTCCGTGAGGGTAATGATTATCTACTGACCCAATGCTTGAATGGGGTGACTCCATATTAGCTCCAGACGTGGTATCCATTGCCTCTACACTCCCTGGAGGGCAACTTTGATTACTATGCACGTTTGAGTAAGTTGAGTGGTGCTGAGGGGTCATTCCCGAATAACCCATATTATGCATTTCCTGTTGTTGCTGCATCATTTGGCAAGACTGTGGTCCATTAGAGTTGGGCATCGGACTGGTGCGATGAGTTGAGCCTAGTTGTTGTTGTTGACATGAGCTCAGTGGCAACGTTGACTGTTGTTGATACATTGCGTTCCCATTAGGCATCATAGCTTGCGGGGTCTGCTGCTGTGTGGGAAGTTGAGGGCCGCTCGTTTGTGGCGGCATTACTAAAATCGGCGTTGTTCTCGAACTATTCCCATTCGCACTTCCTATTGGAGTCAATGGCTGAGTTGGATTAGGCGTCGTTTGCTGTACGCAAGGACTCATTTGCTGCTGTTGTTGTTGTTGATTCACAGCACAACTGCTGCCACTACTTCCAGGGTTATTATTGCTGCAACTACTCCCACTTCTATTACCATCCATCATCATTGGACTGTCGAATAAACCTCCACTGCCACTCCCTTGTGGTGGTGGGACACTAGGTTGACTCGCCAAGTCACTATCATCATACACGGTATTACAACTCGACGGACCACTCGGAATCACCCTAAGGCTCTCCGAGTCTGGTTCCTTCGGTCTTTCTGGATCTCCACGGATGTCATCAAAGCTTGCTCCAAAGTCACTATCATCATCTCCGACATCCAACCTATCCAATCTATCCACCGCTACATCCCCTGCTCCAAGACTAGTCGCAATGTCATAGTCCTTAATCTCCGACAACCCTCCATCATCATCATCTCCATCAATAATACCATCTTCATTCACATCCCGAACAATAGGGAATCCACTAGGATCCAAATCCAAGATTTTCTCATCGCTCGAAATGGATACTTTCGAGTTCCTTGGGAGGATTTGAGGTTGCTGCTCTGCCTGAGAAGTATTTTGGCTCTGTCCAGTTTCCGGGAACATCATCGGACTGTCTTGTCCCCCAGACTGATTTTCATTAGAATTAAGGCTCACATCTTCTCTATGTTCCTCATCAATCTCTGCCTCGACGGACTTTGTGGAAGTGTCAGGTTCTCCACAGCTCGGAGCGATTTCCATGCAGCCATTTGTATCATGCAAAGATGTTTTCTGGGTTTCCGCAACGTCCTTTTCCTGATTACTGCTAATCACATCCTGCTGTATACGATCACAACTTGGACTGTTCTTCCCGTTATAACTGGAGTTATGTTTTGGAGAGTTATGAGTTGGTCTACAAATGGGCAGCTCCATGTCCTCATCTCTCGAATCGTTCTTATGATGTTTCTCACTCTCATGATGCCCCTTGGAGAAAGCATGATGCAGGTGATTGTTATGTGCGTGATGATGGCTTGACGTGCTCGGAGCGACAATAGCCACAGGCTTCTTCTTCCTCTTAGCATGGGAGGGTGGAGTTCCCCAGTATTTGTAGCCCTTATGCCTACGAATCTTCTTCATCTTGCGTTGTCTCGGCTGCGCTGGCATATTTCCAGAGGACACAGAGTTAGGAGACTGAACGGACACACTGCTCCCACCACTGCTTAAATTTTTCTGTAGGTGTTGTGGCTTATTCTTTCTAATGTACTTTGGAGGGCGTCCACTGTTCTTCGCTGCTTGTACTGCAAATGTAGCAGACAATAGCATTTTCTTTCGGACCGTTACAGCATCATCCTGATCATCGCCGTCGTCATCTAAGCGGTAATGCCTCTTGTTCTGTCGTCGATTATACCGCTCTTCTCTGTCCTTCTTTTGCTTTTCCGGGTCCAACTTGATTTTTGGTACTTTAACCTCCTTGTCGTTTTCTCCGTTGGAGGTGGAAGACACCGTCATTTCAATATCTTGGGGAGGTTTGCGCTCTTTACTGTTAAGTAGAGCCATAGACGTGGAGGAAAGCGACACAGGTGTTGTTATCACTGTTGCGGTGGTCTGCGATGGTATTTTTAAAGACGTAGTTGTCGTTACAGCAGTTACACTCGTCACATCCTTTACAATTTGCTCCTTCTTGTGCGCAAAAGGATCTCCGTTTGGATTGATCGGGAGGATTTCAACAGATTTGGATAGTCTCCGTTTCTCAAACAATCCGGGGAACTTGTGCTGAACTACGACAGGTTCAATGGCCACTGCTTTCGGTGGAGACGGTAGATTATTTTCTTCTGATATCATATGAATCGAGTGGTTATTATGCTGCACGATGAGCTTAGGCTTTTTTAGTTTTTTAACCACAGATGCCATATCACCCGAGCCTATCTCAATTTTTACTTGGCCACTCACTGTAGTCAATGAAGCCTTGGGCTGTGGAGGTGACACTGGTAAAGGAATTGGCACTGCCAAAGCTGACGCTGTGATGGAACTATTTGTATGGATGTTATTATGAAGGTTGAGATGCTGATGGTGATAATGATGTCGATGAGCTTTCTCCTCCTCTTCCAAATTAGCTACCTTCTTTGCTCTCGCTTTGAGAACTTTCCCCAGTAACATGTTCTTTGATTTACCTTCCCCTTCGTCCTCATCTAAGCTTGAAGAGTCTAAAGTGGGTTTCCTCTTTTTCGCTCTTTTGGCTGCGGAAGCTGCCGCCGATGCAAATGCAGTAGCATTAGCAATTGCTGACATAGAAGCAGCTACCATTTTCTTTTTATTGAGGTCAGTTATAGAGTCTATAATTCCGATCAAGTCCCGCCTCTTTCCAAACTTTGAAGCAGATTTCCTGCTTCCTTGAGACTTTGGCTCGGGGGAGCCTTTTGGTGCCTTTGATTTTCTGGAAGGCGGGGGTGGAGGTGGTTTCTCTGGTGGTGGTGCTTGTCGGGTCTGTCCACCTTGATTAGTATCATCATCATCGTCGTCGTCGTCATCACTTTCAGACTCACTCGTTTCAGACTCCTTTTCAGTCTTCTCCTGCTCACTCTCTTCTTCCTCAACTTGTTCATCTTCTTCGTCTTCCTCCTCTTCATCCGAGGGAGAGTGTTTCACCTCAACCTTGACAGCCTGAGAACGCTGTTTTGGTTTCTCGATAGCCCTCCCCTTCTTCAAGAGTGTTAAACCTTTTCGTTTTCCAAGCTTCCCCAAGATCTGTTCCTTCTTTACGGCGTCGCCTTCAGAGTCACCCGCACCCTCCTCATCCGAATCTTCAGCTTTAACCACAGATTTTAGAGGTGTCTTCATCACTCTCTGTCCGACATGCGCTCCTCGTTTCCTACTTCTTTTTATGCCCTTTTTATCAGGAGACTTTACAACATCATTGGAGAACTTGGCTGGTGATTGAATCGCAGCCGCTACTGGATTCTTTCGAATAGGACTAGCAGTCAAAGTTTGCCCCTCCTTAGTATTCGAATTATTCGATTCTCCATCCGCACTCGATGGCGAGTTGCCCCTAGAGTTTGACTCATTCTCATTGTGAAACGTATATACCAGAGGTGTCCAACGCAGGGCGTCCGGATCCAATGATATTCTCGTCTTACTAGAAGCCACACGGGCTGCATGCGACTCTACCAGTTTCCAGTCGACATAGATTGCAAGAGCGAAACCCTTACCATTAGACTTTGGGTCGGGAATACGCTTCACAAAATTTAAGAGTTGTAGAGCTGTCGCAACATCTTGACCAGACATGCCTGTAGCTTGACTTATTTGCTAAAGAATTAAAACAAAATTTGTTAACTTATAATATCCTTATTAATTAATTTTATTTAAACGGAATAGTATTATGCTCACATCAATAGTAATAGTTGGCACTTTTCCCAACTGATGCAAATACTCCAGCACACAAGACTTCCAATATGAATGGTAAGACACACGACCTAGATCAGACAATGGCTTCTCTGGTGTCCCTAACTGCCCTTCAGTTTTTGAAAGCAAATAGCCTGTGAAAAAAATCAAAAACGTCACATTCATTTATTGTCATCTTAATGTCGTAAAAATTTCAATAATTAACAATTAGCTTACTGAAATCAATCAGAAACCGTCCAAATCCTTGTCTCTGATATTGGGGCAGCGTCATGATACATGATACGTTGTACTTTTGTTGACACAATTTTTCCTTCGAGAAATAGCCGACCAGGTGACATCCCTAAAAAAAACAATTACGTTACAAACCTGCGAACTTCTAAAATACAAAAATCAGTAATTTAAAATCTTACCATGCGATCATTCTTTGTAAGCACATAAAATAGGAAAGGCTCCACATCATAGTACAACGTCTTATGATCCAAGAACAGCTTGGCCAGCAAACATAAATTCTGACAGTAAATTTTATTTGTATTTCCATCGACTTCAAATACGGAAATATCCTCCCATCTGTATATCTCCGTTCCCGGTGGATATCTCTGCCTACATTTGACCAGGTGCCTTTCCAAAATTACTTTAGACTTTGCATACTTCAGACAGTATTCACAAAGGTATAGTTTGGTCAATCTAGCGTATTCCTGGGGATATGGAGAGCTGTACCAAGTTTGAATCTCATATTTCCCAAATTCTATAAACCGAGGAGAACGAGCGATCGTTGGATTTGGAGTGGTCTTCTGTTGACTTCCGTGAGGTCCACCAGGAGTTACGGGAGTAGGAGGCACCACTGTGCTTAATTCATTCACAGGATTGTTCTCATCATCTTCTGGCTTTGGAACCCCCATAATCTTGGTTGCTTTCGTCTGAGCCCTTTTGAACAACTCCACGTCCGAGTCATTCACATCATCTGGAAGCGCGACTCCAGCAAATAGACCAGCTGAAAATAATTTACAAAATTTTCGTTTTAGTTAAGTTCACAGAGTAGTAGAGTAGAAGCCTCATAAAAATTTTAAAAAAATCTTATCTATTTACATTTCTGAACGTTTGTTTCGGGTAAGCCCTCCACACCACTAGACTCATCATCACTCCTGGAACTGGTCACAAGAGGACTGGTATTCTTTGCCTTAGGCTGTAGCACCTTCTCTCCTTTCTTTAGCTTTTTTGAAGACTGAATTTCATCTGATCCTCCAGTAATAGCTGATGCAGTACTGACTGGAACTGCACTTGTCGATGATGTGGATGAAACTGCCGAAGTACTCACATTACTAAAGGTCGTTGTGATACTGGACGAAGACGGTGTTTTCAGAAGTTCCTTCTTGAGCTTTTTCATGCGATGAGACTCCCTGTCCATTCTTTTCTTTCTTTTCTCCGAATCTACGTCAGAGTCAACTGGAGTGTTGGACGTAGTAGGGGTCAATAGAAGCTGTTTCATCTTTACTGCAGATTTTACAGTAGGCGTGTTATCAGCCGGTGCTGCTGCAGAAGAAGATGGTGTCGAAGATATCACCGATAAAGACTTGGCCCGTTTCTTCTTCTCCACAGACGCCAAAACAGAAGCAGCAGCACCAGGTCTAGCCAACACAGACAATTTCGATTTCTTCTTCATCAGGATTTTTGCAGGAGTGTTTGACATTTCAACTGGGGAAGGCGGGGCAGGAACGGGACTGGCCCTTAAATCCAAACTAGGATTCGGAGTAGCTGTCGTAGCTGTTACCGAGACGGGACTTGATTGCGGTTGGGGAATAACGGAAGCTCTCTTTGGTCTGATTTTCGGAGGACTAACCTTTTGCAAAGTGGTCGTTGTCGAAGACGAGAGAACGTCTTTCTTTATTTTTTTCTTGGGGGTTGGTTGATTCAGTGGTGCCACAGTTGGAACAGATTGCTGTTGATGTGGAGGAGAATCACCTGAAGGACTGGTCTTTCCTGGAGATGGACTTGGGCTTTTTACCAATTTCTTCTCGGGAGACACAGACTTTCTCCTTGCCGGTTGCTGCGAATGCATACCAACCTTCGCAGCGCGCTCCTTCACCAAGGCTGCAACCTTTCCGCAGTCAACTGCCATCAAGCTAGACTTACTATTAGTCGAAGAGTCTGACTTCACGTCAAAGTTATCCAGTAGATTTTCACTCGTGGATTGTTGCTGTGGAGGAGAGACCGACGGGCTTGGTATGGTTAGTGGCGAAGGCGATTTTTTCTTTTTCAGTTTCACATGTTCCTTTTTAGATGACGTCTGTTCAGAACTCTTAGAAACCTTAGAAGCAGACACAGGAGTAGAAGTTCCAGGAACGGATATCACTGTTACCCCAGCTGGAACCTTAGGACTATCGGACTTGTCTTTCTTCTTCAATTTAATTTTCTTCTCAGTCGTCTGCCCAGTACTGGATTGAACCGAATGAGATGACGTTGATGAGGAAGCAGCACTTTCTGTCGTTTTTACCTTGGGACTAGTAGGTTTGCCCAATTTAGACTCTGGTGAAGTTGAACCGGTCTGTGAAACAAGATTCTGTTGCTGGGGCGGAGAAGTATTCTTCTTAGGACTTGGCGTAGTCCCCATTGTATCCGACAATCTCTTTGTTTTTATCTTCTTCACTGTGTTACGAACAGCTTCAATCTCAAACTCCGCTTCATCATCCGCTTCTGCTGCGGAATCTTCGATCTTATGGCTCCCCTTGATACTCTCTATTACAGACGATTTCTTTCCCTTTTTATCTTTCTTCAAAGGAGAACTTGAATTAGAGTCTCCTGGCTCGTTTGAACACTTGTGAGCGCTGCTTATACCTTCAGTCATCTTAACTTCAGTGCTAACGTGAGCAACAGTAGAAGAGGATGAGGAAGGTAGTGGAGTTGCTCGCATAAGTTTCTTTTTC
>JAANSQ010003358.1:0-10250 GCA_036850885.1 Lepidocyrtinus dapeste
CGTTTCCTCCTTGATGAGGGTACACCATCTCTACACTAATAGCCACTCGTAAAACCTACGTACTTTTCTTTCACACTTTGCACTACACTCTGGTGTAACTGTACGTACCAGCATTTTTTTAATGTGCTGTCATCCTTTCAGAAAAAAAAACTACAACCTTTTCAACACATTTTTTCATAGATTCAAGAAGCAAGGAAGAATCTATTGGGTCTTGGGGAGACCAACCATTGAGCAAGCTCCACCTCATGTACTGACAATGAGTACTGTCACCGCAAATTTTTTCATAATAAATTTTCTCACCGATTCAATGAAAATATAATAACTGCGTATTAATTTTTCTTTCATACTTGAATCCTCGAATGAATGGCTTTTCAAATGACCTAATGACCAACTGAGAAGTTGACAGTTTTGACTTATAGAAATTATGCTGTGATGTGACATCTCCGTAGTAAGTCGTACTGGTTTTCTCTCAAGTTGCTCCGTTTTCATTTTATTTAAGTAATTTATTTTCTGGTATGATTTAACAAGCTGAAAATTTACGACCGCCTTTGAAAAAAACATCCTTATGTAATCATTCATTAGGAGGTACCACACTCAACCCCGCTAATTAGTACACTGAACAAGACAGAAAGATGATGGATGAGGCATGCTCGCTGTCTTATCAAATTAGCTATTTAGTCTTCACACCCTTACAATACATTTATTTTCCAGGTTTTTCTCGAAAAAAAAATTCCCAATTAAGCTCCATACCTGAATCTAGAGTCCAGCAAACAAGTTAATTTTCAGATTTACTTGAGTTCTCATCCTTACATTCTATGAACCCATTTACATCGTACGAAGCTAAAACTCTGGATATAAATTTTCCTCAGCGATAGACTATTCCGATAAGTGTCTGATTACAAGACTATTATGCTCACCTGAGTAGAACGAAGAGAACACAAGTACAACAACAACATTCCAAACTTAAGCCTTTAATGGTCAACAGTCTTGAGTCGTGAAGTGCTTCATCCAATAGAAAAAAAGTTAAATTTTCCCTTTTAGCCTCCAAGTAATCCAAGTAATCACCGTAAATGTAATAGATTGAAACATCGCTTCATAATTAAAGAGGAAGATCTAAGATAACTTAAGTTTGCAATTTTGCCTTGATTGGCTTCAAATTCGCAATCAGTTTAGTTAAGCCACCTACTCATTTTTCTTTGTGATGGCAAAAGCTACTTATGTATTTGTCATGACGTATTAATTCCTACAGATCGTACAATCCTACAGAAAGTGGATGGACGACTCTGCCGACGCTGCATGACCAAAGACACGTATACGGAACTACATCGGTATCCTCTTTAAGCATTACATGATACTCCAATTACCGTAATTGCGCTGGACTGAATAACTGAGAATGCACTTTATATTGAAAAATGATATACGAGTTTATCCCCAATCCCTTTAGCTTTGAAGCTTACATAAAAATGCAATATGGTTCTGGTTCAATGTTAAGATGCATCTTATCTGGGGTGACTTGCACTAAAGAAAGCAAAGGCGCCATGGTCACGTATCCCCATACAGGAAATGACTGTTGTACACGAAATCTAAAAAAATGCTTAGATCACGACTCCCTCCCAACCCTCCCGAGACCATTCCCATAATCACATTATATGTTCTAATTAAAGGCGATGAGCGGCAGGACGTGATTTGAAGGGTAGTGATGAACAAACCACGTTCTAAAACCCTACCCTCCCGTCAATATCAAACACTTTAATTTAATCTTTAAAATTTCAAACTATCAAAAGCTTCTCAATTCCCAATCTGCAATTTAAATTCGCGACTTTATTCTCAGTGCACATTCCTCCTGTCTCCTGTCTAAAAGTGAAACCCCTCCCTAAATTATATACTTGGCTATTTGATATCTCAAGTCTACGGTGTAAATCGAGCATAAAATTTATAGGTAATTTTTCATGAGACAAGCGTACCGATTTGCTCAAGTCAAATGGAGCTTTGTCTCTAAGAAAAAAAAACAAGATTGACCACACCATAACGCGTAATGACCACAGCAGGTCTCTATTTCTTAAATGGGGTGATTACTATTAATCAAAAGAAATCAGGGAGAGAGTGTACCCCGAACGCAAGCACAAAGCCACTACATTGCTCAGGTAGAAACCCGTCTTAAAATACAAGCCAATTTATGCTCTCTGTACCTGTCAATCAACAAAAGCTTCTTCTTGTTATGTAACTAGCCCCACTCAAATGCTCCTGGTTTGTCCATTAAAAATAGGAACGTACCCAAGAAAAGATTTTACAAAAGACATTAATTTTCCTTCATAAACTGCCCAACATAAAATGGCATGAAAGGTTGAGCTTAATCAGTGTGAGAAAATCTGGACAGGGACAACCTTCATAATAGTAATTTTCATTAAGAAAACCAGCGGAAACCTACAAAAAGGAGCTTATTCACTATTTGTTTTACTTCTAAAAAGTGTTGACCATCTAATTAGTCTTCTCTAGAATGAACCTCTGCAGAAATTCACATTTGGTATCAAGGTCTCCTCGTTTTTTACTCATTGCGAAACAAGCCGTAAACTCTTAAAATAAAATTCGGGGATTTTTAACACAGAAAATCTTGATGAATTATGAGCCCGGCTTTTATAAGGCAATTTAAGGGATTCCGTGATGTTAAAATGATTTCTTAATTTCGCGAAAATGAGCTTTAGGATTTTAGCCCATTGATCGGCTTGATCTATTCTGATTTAATTCATGCCAACCATATAATTCAGAACCTTTGCATGTTTTACTTTGCCCTGTATTAGCATAATATTAGAGCCTTCATTTTTTAATTGACCGGTAGATAAAAAAAACAGGTGTTGATGGATCCTCCTGTACAATTTTTATTTCTCACCTGACTGACAAGACAATCCTGGCCTTGCACAATTTATGGTATTTTGTCAAGACTAAATTAGAGAATGTTCATGCCATTTTCTCGTGTTATGATTTGACGATGATGATGTTACGCTACTTATCAAACCACTCGCAGAAGCTCATGCATAATCTAACTGACCATCACCCTAAAAAAATAACAAAATCAACAAAACGTTAGTGTCAGAATGAACAACAGAGTCGCTTCTTCAAACTCTCATTAGATCAGTTTACGATGGGAGGTCAGGCTTTAAATAAAAGAATTGCAAATATAATTTTATGCATAATATGCAAATTTAGTTTTTTACACAAGGTACTACTCTTCAGGGTGGACTGCATTCATAAAATATATTAGCAACCGGAAGTGTACCTTGAATCTTGAATTAAACAAAGAAGAAGAGCATGTATTTGAACAAAGCATACTCCAACACCAGCTGCTCGGGTCCACGAGAAGTATACCCTCCACCCAGAAATTTTCATATTTTTTATTACGATCATGCGTTATCTCTACAATCTAGTTTTAAATGAGCTATATAAAAGATACTTTTTGAAAAAGTGGATGCTTATCAAGTTATCAAGAAAACAGCTCCTGAAAAATTACCCAGATTGGAGTAGATACGAGATTTACGATTTCTCTATTTAGCAATTTAGCTATGCTTGCGTAACAGGTTATAAGATTTGGGAATTTAGATTTAAAATTTCAAAATGACTTTTCCTCGGTCTCTAGATTCTAGGAGGATCGTGAGACTAAGATATGCTTCAAGACCTAAAATTTCTTTTTACACTTGATAGTTTTAAGAGTAAATTATCCAGATCAGAAAAACGGCACTTGGTCCACGATGATCAGTTACGTTTCAGTTACTTGAATCATTTAAATACGAGCATTTATTCGGTCTACTAAGTCAGTTAAAACTGCCATGCAGAAAAATGTACTTGTTTCTGAAGGATTTTACAGTTTAAAGAAAATTTTAGGTTTTCTTGCTCGCGTAAAAATTATGTTCAGTTTTGGGCAAGTACTCTATCCTGAATTCCTGAATGATCCTAAATACACGGAAAAATGCTTAAAATGATAGATTGAGCAAACAATAAAACACTTAATTAGGATTTTCGCAACGTATAATCGCATTTATAATCGTATAATATTTTTATCAAAGGTAACATTTTTAATTTATGAAACATGCTCTAGTCTCACAATCAGATGAGCTGATGATGATCAAGCTAAATCCTAAATACACGGAAAAATGCTTAAAATGATAGATTGAGCAAACAATAAAACACTTACTTAGGATTTTCGCAACGTATAATCGCATTTCTTAGAATATTTTTTACTTAAAGGTAACATTAAACGTTCTTAATTTATGAAACATGCTCTAGTCTCACAATCAGATGAGCTGATGATGATCAAGCTAACCAGGAATTAGTGCATGTCTCCATTAACCAAATGAATTGCATTCTTCAAAGCAATCTCAATAAAACTTAATGGATCGACTTTTGGCCAAAGTGCCCAAAGAAAAAAGGAAATAGCGTGTGTACACTATTCAGCTCTTAATGAAACTTCATTTGGGTTTGAACAGCTTGAACTAGCAATTAAACGGGCATAATTAAACTGAGAAATTACAGTCCACAGCTCATCTTCGAAACAAGATGACAAGTTATGATGTACGTGTATGTTTTTCTCTGGAAGAGCTTTTCAAATTTTCAAAGAAGATCAAGATGCTACGAGCATATTAGCGAAAAAACACACATGAAAATTGCGGTTCTTCGTGAGATCCTACACTATTTGCTTATTACTCTGAAGAGAGTAAAGTAATCTAGGAATTTTTTATACAAAGGCAAAATAACACATGGATTTTCCTCCAGAAAGCAATCCAAACTTTAATTTACACTTGGCCTCCGGAATCAATTTACTCAAAACGCAGAAAAAGCCCAAGAATAAAGAAGAAGGAGGAAATATGGAGTTGTGTTTGTGCAGTATATATGCTCCATGAAGATGAAGAGGGTGAATATGGTGGTGATATAATATGAACTTAAAAATAATATTATGTGGATCATGGACATGGACCTAGATTCTGTTCTGTAGCTTGTTTTTCACTTTTCTTCTTTTTCTCTCTTTTTTCCTTATTACATGGTTCGCTCATTGGCCGAAGGCGATCCATAAAAAAGGCAGAGTATTTAAGACAACATCTAAGAAAATGAGAAAAACTGACGGAGGATGACGAGAACAAGCTTAATCACGATGTGCATACACTGCTCCAGTTGAAAATTGAAAATTGAGAGTGATGTGTACTGATATTATGTGACGGTTGGTCATGGCCACAGTGTATAAATACAGAATGCCATTTCCATCTTATTCTACCCTCCTGGACACTAAAGACATTGCTAAGTTATACTCATTGTATGGATAGTGTCCTGGACACAAAATTATTATATGGCAGTACTCTGGAAAAAAAGATCAAGAAAAAAGTAGAGCACTTTGAACTAAACGCAATTTCATTTCCTTTCTTGTTCGCTTCACAAAATTAAGCACTTTGAGACATTCCCTTTCATCTTTTCAACAGTTATGTATGCTTCAAATCCCACCGATAATGACCTTTTTTCTTAAACCAAAGGACTAAATTTTAGGGTGAAGAGATCCCTCCTAACCACCTAATGCAAAGCCTTTCTTCAGTTGTTTAAGTTACCCCATAAATATCTCGAAAGAGACTACACTTTAGTTTCATAATTTTCTAAAAAATATTATGCATTTATAATGAAGTGATTTACAAAACAACTAGAGAAAACTACGGTGTATCACGAAATCTAACGTTTTCTCCAGAAGTGCTGGAACTCATGTTCTCAACTTTCCGCATGAAATAAACGAATCGCTATATGGCGATGCTTTTGTCACATGTTTTCTCACATACTTTCATAACTTATCCAGAAGATTGTTTCTAGAGTACCTTTCCTAGTTATCCAGTCTTGGTCTGACCTGACTTGAAGATTTTCATGAAAGAAAATGTTACCTGATATCAAAATAAAATACATTTTTCACTCTTTGCATTTTGCTCAATGGTAGTGTGTGTGGTAGGTAGCACATGCAACCTGTGTATTTTTATCAGCTAAAATATAATAGAAAAGTCAACATTTTCTTTTGATGTTTTTGATTCGCGAGATAATAAGGTGCATATCCATTTTGCCCACATGTCAAAAATTTTTCAGCTAAAGTAAACACACAAGACACAAGTTTCCTACGTACCTTATTTTTTCTGGCTTACGTAGCCCCAGTCATGAAAACTTTCAATTACAAGGGAAAACTTTTTCGAGAAAAATACAACCTCGGAGATAATCTCATTTTGCATAATAACTCTAAAATTTTCTTAGGTAGTGTAAACGAATTTTTTTATAAATGAAGCATGTGTGCAAAATCTTTCCATTTCCGAGATTCTATACCGGAATTATTCCGTATAAAGAAAAATAAGAACACCCGGAACTTCCACCAAAGTGTTTAATCTTCTGAGGGAAATTGCACTTCCGCTTTTAAACTCCAAATGGCATGAATACTTCAAAGTAATCAACTTTTTTGATAAGATGAATAAGAGCGAAAATGTAAAATGTCGAAGTACAAATTAGCTTTTAACGTTTTAAGTTTTCGGGAAAATTTTTTTTTCTCATTTAATAAGAAAGGAAAGAAAAGTAGCAAATTACTACTTAAAAATACATATTTTCTTAATGACATCTAATCTAATCGCATTTATACATTTGATACGGACTAAATAAAGAGACCGACACTTAGGCATACACTCTTTTCAAGAAAAGGAATAGAGAAAATTTGACAAAAAAATATTTCATAAAGAAACGCAATTAAAACTAATAATGGGAAAAATTATTAAAGGGAGTGGCATTCGCTCCTTTTGCTTCCTCCTATAACCAACCACAATTTTTTTCTGGATTTTTTACTACTTTGCGGTCTACTTAAGCATATTTTTCTGTGGTTGGCTTTTCGGATATTTTCATCGTCAGTGAATCTGCTGTGGAAGACCTGGCAGTGGGAGACCGCACGCATGGGGTGAAAAATCGACTAAAATATATCTACCAAACTCCATCAAAAATTCATAGAGTGCCCCCTTAAGCAAAACTAAGCATGTAAACTTTGCAAGAAAAAAAGTACTCAAAAATTCATTACATTTCTTAGTTTTTCTTTCGCTGTTGCTTCTTCCCTAAAAAAACTTTCACTTTTACCCATTTTTCACACAAAGTTTGCTTTTCTTCCATCAATTTTCCCATTTTTTTTTTGGAAACGTGCAGCTGTACTGGAATGAAGAAACATGTCAAAAAACCAAGCTGGGAAAATCTACGCGCATTATCCCAATTCCTCATAAAAGAATAACTAGAGAAAGCAGTTCACGTCTACTTTTTTTCTCGGTGTTCAATGTTCACGTAACTGAAAGACTGAAAGACTTTTTCTTAAAACGTGAGATCGAGATCAAAAGCCTAAAGTACACAAAACTCTAGATGCTTTTTTCCTTCCAGAACAAACAAAAAAAATGCCCCCAAGTCCCATTTGCTCTTTTTTGAGTAGCTCTACTTAAAAATGCATCTCGTTCTAATGTTCCCCAAAAAATACACTTTTTATTAGTCACTCTCTCCTCTCACCGGCTAAAAAATAGGAAGTTTTAGGAACAGGGTAGCATAAAAGTTGACTTGTTTCCCAGGGAATATTTTTTTTATCCTAAAGTGGGTCTCTGTTTACCTAAGAGACTCACAGATGCATGCCTGATGCGCTATAGCTTCTAGCCCCAGCCTAACTAATTAAACTGAACTGAAGTCTTGGGCTAAGCAAACATTCAAACATTTACGTTTTAAAGAAAAAAGTTGATTAATTTAGGCATTTCGAATGATTACATGTCAATGCATTTACCCGGAAAAAAATTTAAAATCTAAAACCCAATATATTTGTGGGTGGCACTCCCAACCCACACACAAGAAAATATACGCAATTAGTATGGTAAATGCCAATATCCTTCCTCTCCCAAAAATAATGCCATTAGCGGTATCATCAGCTACTTATTGAATCACGCAATCCAATACAATCCCTACAAAGAGCCACAATAAGCCATTACCTTAGAGAATTAAGTATTTAAGAGGTCTCCCAAATTGTAAACGTATAATGGCATTAGCGAAGGAAGCCCATTAAAGAAAAATCAATCATGGGACAATCCCCACTAACAAACCCGAATAAAAAATGCACTATTTTTATTCCATACTGTAATTGTAACTCGGAAATTACGCTTTTTCTATTATTAACTAACCTCCATAGCGAGGAGACCATCTGAAGCTACTTTAATATGAAATGGAGGGATTTTGTGGGAAAAAAGGTACGCTCAATCGCTCAATGCGTAATTGAATTGAGAAGGTCTTCACTTTTGTGTGGCAGCCCACACGTGTGTATATTTTGTAAGTTACCATATGCTACGCTATCGCTGTCCAACCTGAAGAATATCAGGATAGAGTAATCATAATCACGAACTTCATCTAATAATTTTCCTCCAATTATGATACTTTTTTCAATTAACCTTTTCCAAACTTATGTTTCCAGAAAGTAATCAGCAAATCAGATAGCCTAAACGCTCCAAGCTACTGTACGTTAGTTTTTTACTTAAAACATACAAAATTGACGATAGATTGTGATGATATTGTTTATTGTGGTTGCATGATCTAAAATTCTAAACTCTCGTGGCTTTTGTGTGCAAGCATGCAACTTAAACTCTTCCTGTAAGTATGGTCATGCAATCTAGAGTCCTCGCGTTTTTTCCAATTCCAAATGACTTAATAAGATGATCATCCTCCTGACGCTATAATGTCTGGGAGCTACAAAGTTAACAAAATACAACGTAATATTTCTGTGACTTTAGGCAATTTTCCTGTGTGTGGTCTTGTGTCCTTAAAATTAACCAGTTTTCTACCTTTTCATCCACTACCCACCCTAAAAACCGCACATTTTGATGAATTGCTTACTCTCGAATCGATATATGAGCTTCAATTTGTTCCAGCTTTCAACCACCCTGTTGGACCTCTCTGGAGTAGTTTTGTGGTCATGTTTTCATTGCATGTCTTTCCATCACAAAGAATTACTTTTGCTAACAAGAGCCTACATATATTTTCTTAATGTAAAATGCAAATTACCCTGGGAAGATACAAATTACTCTTAGGATCACGTATTATTGCATGATTACGTAGATCACCAGCCCATATGCTCCTTCTATCTTAAGATAAGACACTTCACGGAGAAAACTTACAAACGCTAATGTTTTATCTGGTGAAAACAATCTAAAAAAACAACTAATTTTGTGGGAAACAGCAAGAGAAATAAATTACTTGTCTCTAACCTCCCAAACACATTTTTCCCATGTATACAGCCCAACTGCCATAAATCACCTAGGGATTGTATACACATAAAGCACTTTTGAGAACATGTCCACGTCTCAACATTTCGAAAAAGTCTTGCGGGAGTGAACTTTTCCCATTGTGCTAGTGTTGACCCTCTGCTTTTCTCTGGTGCTACATTTTTTATCTAAACTGCTCAGCTGCTGTAGTTTACTTTGTACAAAACTTAAAAATCTTTTTGAAACTTTTTCAAAGAAAATGAATTATGAGCGATATGGCTCCGTAAGCGAAAAGGTAAGCAGAAAGTTTATTTTTTGTGGTGAAAACAAGAATTATTTTTAGTAGAGAAAATACACTCGGAAAAAACTTGTTTTCTCTTCCTTTCTAATAAATACTTTATTTATTCATAGTTTACCCTTAAGGGATAAAGTCACAATATCATTTGCACACACAAAGTCACAAGGAAAGTTGTACCTTAATTTTTTTCCAGAGTGTAAATCTAAGCATGCCAAGTAAAATTTATGAGACAGAAGCTATCAGATTTATTTATGATAGATTAATGACTCGGAGCAAAAATCTAGCTAAAAATAAACTTTTTTAGGAGCTTCTACAAAAATAAGATTTGCAGGAGTAAAGATAAACATTAGAATTGCACCCTGGAGGGAATGTAACTTAGTCTACGCCAATTATCACGTACATAATAGCTAACTAGGTAAAGTAAAAAGGTTTTCCAAAAATTGAGTTGTCTTTCATGGGAGATGACATGCTAATCATAATGAATCATTTTTCTTACGACTTAGCCTGGGTAACATGTCAAGACTTTATTTTCTCATACATTTTCTCCACCATTTCAAACCCTACTCATTTCTCATTTTGGTAGGAACAATCACGATGATAATCTGGAATTTTGTGCGATTGCATGCCTCTGGAATATTTAACCATGAGAAAAAATCGAAACAACACAAGTCATCACCTTAATGACT
>JAANSQ010003359.1:0-10249 GCA_036850885.1 Lepidocyrtinus dapeste
AAGACAAGCGTCTATTTCGAAAACGGATGTTCCTACGTCTTTCACTAATTATATGAATTTACTTTTATAGATAAAGTTAATAATTTTAGACGTTGCATTATGTGAGAAATGAAATATTTTTATTTGGTTTCAGTCCTTAAAAATAACACAGATTGCGGTAAATATATCCATCCTTCTACAAACATTTCTTTTCTAAAATTAAAGTGACACAAAATGTGTTTTCGAAAATGGCTAGCAGAAAGTATACATTTTGGTAAGGGGATGCTTACCTTTAATTTCTTGACTTTCGAACCATTTCAAAAATCATCAAAGAATTATTTACAAGACATGCACAAGCGTGCACAGTTTAGTCAAAAATTGTCTTTAGGTGTGCCATAATAAATAAATAATAAATTTTTCAGAGACTTGTATTCGGTCTTGCCCACATAAATGTTTTCCCTCATAATTAGTAAATAGGTAATTGCAATGTACAAGTTATTTTCATCTTCTAATAAATAGGTATTTTTATATTCTGTTCAACTAAGCTAGGATTAATTTTCCTAACTATATTTCGGAGCACCACCGTCTTTCAAAGGTTATAGGTCTTATTGTTACGTTGTTTTTACGTCTTATCTCAAAACTTGTTCAAAATAATACATGTATATGTTCACCTGTTCCTCATTCTATTCCTTGAAACAATCAACAAACCTGAATAAATATTACACTTTTATAGATTAATCACAAATATTAATAGATACTACAGTATTTTAAACATCTGGACTTGACGATAAGTTTTTTATATATACGAAAATAAAACATTTCAAAGGATTGAGGCACTCATAGACAAGGACATTCCCTAAATACTGTGTCATAGCAAGAAATAAGAGACCTTCCTTTATCTGCTATTCTAAACGATAAGCTACTAGTAAGTAATGAACAGAACCAAAGTACTTTAAAATATTACATAACCACCGGTACAGCTAATAGCTACGTTCATCTTAATGTTATAGCCTGTCAAGCTATTTTATAAAAGCACATTCCTTCTAAAAGAGTGACTGAACATTGCAATATTTACGATGTCTTTGAGTTTTCATGCAAAAATTAAGGAAACAAGAAGAAACTGTATGACACGACACAATCCAACTGAAAAGCTAAATAGCTTAATTATTTCACACTTAGTTATTTTTTCGTAATCTGTTAGAGGTAGTATAACATAAATTAATTTAAGCAATTTTTAGGTATAATTTACAAAAAAGAACTGGTTAGCAAAAATCCAGTGTAAAGAACTGATTTAGGTACTTACCCATAAAAATATTTTTGTATTATTTAATTAACTAAAGATTTTTATTTTAACTATGTGCCTTTTTTATTCGTGCATATGATTTATGAGCTTCCCAAATACCAAACCTTTTTTTCATAGTTGATAGATATAGGCTGAGCTTACATCTTATATCTTCACGATATATTTAGATTATTTGACGCACGGTAAAGAAGTAGATTTTCACCCTAGATAGAACCTAATTATTTTATGTTGCAATTGCAATCAAGTCGAAGCGTAAATCGGAAACTAAATTCCTGTATATAACTGTCAACAGCATACATTCGGTATACACCGATAAAATCAAAGATAAAGGGTTTTTGGTACTCATTTCACCAGACAAGAAATTAATATTGCTGATACATACATAAATAATGGAACACATTTTGCGAATTTGCTTTCTTCAAATATTGATGACAACTAAAATCTAGAATCTACTTTGACACTAAATACTTCAAGGAAGAAGTTCTAAAGTATGAATACATGTAAATAAAAATGGCTCTTCTGGGAGAACGAACTCAATCATAGTTCATTGTAGGTCTTTGCTAAATATATTATGCGAGAGAAAGAATGACCAACAATCTTCAATCACATTTTTACTATGTCATTAGAGGAACCTTATCTTCTGAACTATTTGAGCTATGATGTGGAATTGAATACCGGTCAGACCTCCGTTGCACAACCATTGCGCGGAACATTGTGAGACTGGAGACTGCAGAAAGGATGATCATGAGCGTTAACATAGCTCCCCAACCGTAATGATCTGAGATGTAGCCGACAACAGGGCCTGAATTAGAAAATTAAGCATAAGCAATGATAAAGTGGCCAATAAAAGTTTAGAAATAAATATACTTTTTAACCAATGATGAATTTTTACCTTCGCAGACTGCACCAAAAGTACCAATGCCGTTAATTAATCCAGTGACTGCAGCTCCAGCCCGCATGCCATTAGCCTCCCCCATTTTCATGGAAAGCGACCCGGCTGAAATGTGTTTAAAAAATAAAGTAAAATTGAATATATAATAATGTCAACGGAAAGGAGAGTAAAAGTTATGTACGATCTTTTGTGTTATACCTAGAAGAGAGTCAGCGCCTCCGTTAGTAGCTCCAGCAATGAACATGAAAAGCGCATTATAAAAGAATCCCATCTTTGCCGTTCCCGCAAAGAGAGTCATTGTTATCGAGCTGAGAGAAACGAACAACCACATGCCAAGGAATGTATTCTTCTTAAACTTGCAATCAATGATGTAGCCAATTAACGGAGAGCCTAGTGATCCACCTACATCGAAAATCGTTGAGAACATTCCAGCTTGAGCAACTGAGTACTGAAGATAGTGAACCAAAAAGATGGGCAGCCATAAGAGCATGCAGTATCGGACCACTTTTAAGCAAACCACCGTCATGGTGACTTCAGGAACCGCGGGAATCTTCCATAACTGACAAAATGTTCGCTTCGTATTGTCACCAATGTCTTCGCTAATTTTTGTCGCTAGATTTGATTCTTTTCCAGGTATCGCTATACGCTTGTCCTCAGGGCTCAGCATTACACAATACACTATTACTCCCAGAGCCACCGCTACCACTGATGATGGCAAAAATACCATTCTCCAACCATAATCTTTAGAAAACAAAACCAACATTACCAAACTTATTAAAATTAATACTCTTTTGTAAACCGACCGATACAAAAAGTGTTTTCGTACTATATTGCAAATCTACAGCCAAGGCGGTGCCCAAAAACCCTCCGACATAAACTGATGTTGAGAGCACTCCAATTACTGTGTTAAGCTGTTGATCAGGGAACCACGCACAAACAGCTTTGCAAATCGCCGGCCAGCAAGGTCCCTGCGTTATTCCGTTGATGAACATGGTAAAAAGGAGAAGTGAATATCTTTGCCAAGCGCCGAATGTAAACATTGCAGTTCCGCCAACTACATACACATCCCAAATTTCAATTTCATGAATTTGTAAGCCAAGGCCCTAAGATAATTTTAATCTGTTCATTATCACTCACTTGCCAAACATAATGCAATTGTCAGTCGCGCTCCTAGCTTATCGCCAAGAAATCCGCCGAACACTTGAATGAAAGCGTAAGGTAACAGAAATGCAATATCTATTAGCCCCAAGTCCGTTTTCGAAAGTGAAAACTCCGACTCAAGGACAGGCTTGATAATGCCAATGGGCTTTCGAAGGAAGTAAATCTAAAGAACCAAATAAGTGAGCTAAAAGCAAAAGATCCGACTTTTATACTTTCGATTCTTATTCTTTACTTACGACTGCATAGCTGATCCACGCTGTGACAAAGACGATTATCTGATGTCGCCTCAATACTGAACTCATTTTGAGATTTAGTTTGGTTACAATTTAAAAATACACGCTACTAAAGTACGTTGGACTGTACAATTTGGATTGTTACTAATTTAACCAACTTATAAAGATCAAATGAAAGGAGATGCAAATAAAAAAGGATAGCTTTAACACTATTTAAATATTGTACAGAGCATCCAACACTCCGCGAGTAACTGTGTCAGACAAATTGCTACTGGTGTCCGATTCTATGAACGGGTCTTCCACGAAACCTGCAGCCGGATTATTCACAATTGCACTTTCAGTCTGAAAGTTCGCTTCAGAGTAAGCATGAGCCGAAGAACAATCGTCTTTCCTACATAAGAAAACACAACAAACAATTAACATTGTTCTTTGATTTTATGGGAAATGATGCATGAACAGTTTTTCACACTCATAAAAACGCTGGCGCGCTTTCCTCTTCTAACTTTAAGTACAGTCGATGTATTTAATTACCAAGACTTGCACTTACGGAAATTGGTGTCTTCTGCTATTATTCTGAATACCAAGAAAACCAAGGACTTCTTTAGGTACAGGGCTGAATGTCAACATAGTCTGTAGATACTGCTCCAAGCTTGTTCTACGAGACTCAAGGACTTTTACTGAAGTGTTCCGTACTTTCTTCGGGGGAAAGCCGGGGATATCACTGCCAAACTGCTTACGAAGCTGAGAATTGAGCAAACAAGACTTTCTCAAATCATTCATCGTTCACGCAAGTTCGCAAGTTCTATAAACGCGCTTTGAAAATTATTATTAATTTTTTATAAGAACATAAAACCGTTGATTGCAATCGCAGACCTACTCTCAACTTCACCTGCATTAAATATTGATACAAGTAGGTTTACGTTAACCTTAACCACTAACCAGACTACCAGACAAAAGCCAAATTAGTACAATGGCCCACAACTACGCATAAGCTAATCAAGGCTATAATATAATAACAAACGCATCTTATGACTAATAGATATAGCAAAATGGCATCGTGAATGAGTCATTAAATTAAATGCTCAAATCAAATGATTAAACGAACCTCTTTGTGCAGCTGCAAAAAATCAGAATATCGCCTATCTAAATACAAGACTTCATCTTTGTGATGTATTTCAATACGATAAGTGTGGTATTTTTTATTCCTCCCTCGGATTTCTACACACTGATAACTTGTAATAAATGCTTTGATCATGGCATCCTTGGTAATTGGTGAACATTACTGCCGCACTATCACCACCCATCCTTTCAACTCCATCAAGTGAAGTGCACAAGACATTTCCCAAGAAAAAAAGTTCACAAAATTTAACGGGCACACGGGGACCGCGAATGCATGGCAAGTGGCATAAATGGCAATGTCTTACGATTTAATTGATAACAATAGATTAATTTGTTGATGGCATTTGGAAAGTCAAAAAGCAAAGTCACTGTCCACTGTCACTCATCGACTAATCTGGTCATCTTTACGAGAGTAAAGTCAGCTGAGGACCACGTCTTGTGTTTATTTTCTTAGCTGGATGATGCTTGAATACTAAATTAGTAATGGCATGCTAATGAAACACATGGTAACAATATCAAAGTTTACTACTAAAGAACAGGAGATTAGTTTTCTAGGTTTAATTGGCTATTAGTTATCACCTTTCTCCTTGCTTGCAATGGGAATATTGAGAGTTAGCATATAAATCAAATCATGTTTCATTCATTATTTACACCGGCTGGTTTAATATACTTGTATCATGCATTAGGCATTAACACTTGTACAAAGTAAACTTTGATAATTAGTTGATATGCAAAGGCAATTGGATTGGGAGCAAGCCCCCCTTCGCATGATTAAATTATTAATGATTATTTGGTAGGTAAAAAAATTGATTTTTAAGCAAAAGTAAGACAACTTGTACTTGCCACCTTTTCCGGTTACGTTGCCCCTCTATCGACAGATGCCTATGGTTCATTCTCTCACAAAAGTCGGACTCTTGCTGATCTTTGTTGCTTGAGCCTATATATCGATGTTGATGTGTTTGATGTTCATGAAATGACAAAAATACAACTGAACTGATGAGTTTAGAATAGATTATTGCTTGACCAGATTGGAAACGTAATTCACAGAAGTTAATTATGAGGATACAAACTCAAGTTTCTTGAGCCCGATAGCTTATTCCTGGGTTTGACGTGAAAGAAATTATTCATAGTTTAGCTTGTCGATTCCAATTACAAAATTAGCATGCCTCTCTCTCAGATCTGCGTATAATACGTGTGCCCATATGCCCATAAAAGTAATTACTTATTAGTTATTAGAGATGACACACATACGCTAACTTGGGTTTCGTAGACATATTATACATGTCTGTGTCACCACCGTGTTCACTTAACATTTGCTAAACAAATGTAACATAGCCTATGTTACATTGGGTCAAACTTTTTCCAATATCCTGGGAACATATGCCATCTTAATTTAGCCAATAATACGATGAATTCCGTTTTGTGCATGATATGATTGAGATGCATATTATATTTGTATTATCACTTACGATTTAAAATTCCTGCAAATTAAGACTACTTAAACGTAATCATAAGAAATGAATGTGTATAAAAGTATTTTCGTTTCGGTTTATATAAATATAAATACTAACGTAAATGCACCTACAAATACCTGGCAGTATAAGTTGAATCAAAGGGAAAGTATTGGCTGTGCGAATCGTTGCAGTCATTACGTCAGTTGTTAGTAAAAACGAAAAAGAATTTTCGGTAAACATCGAAGGATGAAGCATGGAACAAACAAAGTAACAAACTCATATATTGTACAGTTTTTTGACAAGTGGTCACGTGCTCAAACACGCGACTCATCGGCTGACCCCCCGTGGAGATATTTCACAGGTCCTTGCTTACATCATTCCAGTATGAGGGGAGCTATATTTGTTGGCATTATAGGTATACCTGTTTCCAAGAAAGAAATTTGTCGCACACAGGGCCTTCTCTAGTATTTTAACGCTCCACTGGTGTGTAGTGGTGGTGGACAGTAAAATCAAAAGAGTGCAAAAGAGCTTTATTTCAGTTGTCCAATATTTGAAAATGATGGTCCCCATATTTACTTCATGTCTTCTCCTAAAAGCTATTGATTAAAAAAAAGTCACGTGTTGAAATCCCGACTCAAAGGGGTAGCTATAAGCATTAGGACTGAATGTTGTTCCCTTACATTGAAAGGCAATGAATCAGAAGAATGGATGCTTACTCTTGAAATCGACTAGGAGATAGATCATTCAAATGGTTAGATTCCTAATCTTCCAGCAATTGAGTGATCAAGTTGAGGAAAGAAAGGTTTTGAAAATTCTGGTGCTTTATAATTGTATTCCAGAGGATACGAAGAATATTGTTTGAATTAATAGAAAGTGCCGCAACGTGACGTGACGTTCAGGCGGTGTTCAAAACATGGGAGGCAGGATGAAGACATTAATTAGCTATACAATTAAGATACAAGAGAAATCCTATAAATGACTTTAAACATTCAAGCATTTTCCCTCAATGTCGATTGTCGAGCGATGTTTCTACAATAAAATTAGCTCAATTAGAGAAATGAAATAAAAGTATATGATAAACGCAAACACATTCGTGCAAACTGTGATGAGTTGCAACGCAAATATGAAACTTTTTGATAACTTTTATTACATGAATCTCGTCATTGTTTGTTTCAAGCCGAAAAATTTTGGCATTTTTGTTCATTGGGGCATTGTGAGAATAAATATATTATATTTTATTCATTTGGAGGAACCATATAAATGAAACATAAATGCATGAAAATTACCTCACAATCGCAAATTCAATATTGATTTTTATTATCTAAGATCATGCAATCTTAAGCCTATCCATAATTTGAAATAATTTTGTCGGGATTTTTTTGATGTTTGTCGATTACTGAATGGCAGCATATTTACACCAATAAATATATGTATGCAGTATTTGTATGAGTTTCAATGGAAGCATCATAAATCTTACTTCCAATTCGAAGTAGTTCATATTTTTCATATGAACTTGCCATTACTAACCTAACTTGGAATGAAAGTGAAAGCATACATAATCGAAACGCCAAAGGCGTAACCAAGAGTCTTGCAATTAGTGGGTTTCAACCTTTTCTGTGTAAGTTAATGTTGTCAAAAATTGTCATTATATCCGACGTATTTACGAAGCATTATGTATGTAACATGTAAATTGTTTGTGACAAGTGTAATCTGAATGTAATTTTCGACTTTAAATAATTTTTCCACAAAATCCTGATTTTAAAATTATTATATTTTCAAGGTTTACCTACTAGAAGTAATTTTCTCGTAATTAAAAAGAGTATCATAGATTCTTTCGATTTCTCAGTACTCCGATCTCCATGTCTTTCGTGGTATGTGTACTCTAAAATAAAAATCCATTAAAAAGGTACGGAATGTGGCATGTGGTGGTGGTTACAGTTACAGCTTAGCATCAGCTTCATCATCATGCAAAATATTTCCCTTTGGAGACAAAGATTCTAAATGCTTGTACTTTTAGTTCCTAAAAGCAAAAAAAAACGCTCTCCTGCAAAGAAAGGTTAAATATGAAAACAGGGATTAAAAAAGAGGGAGAGTCACAGTGGGATTTTATTTCCAATAGTTTTACTCGATGGACAATAATTTTAAAATTTAATTAAAAAGTTCCTGTACGACGGAACCATACTCTCCCCATTTTTTCAACACAATCGTTACCGTTGAACTAAATTGTGCTTTATACTAGTCAAAGGCCAACCATGAAGTTACCTAAAAGCATCTTTTTCATATGTATTCCACAGGCTATATCACAGTGCCATACATAAGGTTTAGCTAGGATACTTTCGTTTCTCTTTTGTTTTTATGTTGATTTGATGCCTCTGAGGTTGTAAAAATTTACCCTAACTTGCTGTTAGAAATGAAAGAAAGTGCTAAAAGCACATGTTAAAAGTTAAGTATCCTCGCTTGCCTTCTGCAAAATAGGTTCCTATCCATTGACTATGAAAGAATGCGTCAAATGGGTTATCGCCTACTTTACTAACACATCAAAAATCAAAACTTTTTCCAAACCCATCCGACAAGGTCTCTTGTAGGTAGGTAATTTACTTCTGAACTCTCTCTGAGCCCCTCTGAACAACACCCAAAATGCCATATTTTGCTCTCGGAAACTGTAAAATTAAGGTTTAGCAATTTGAATTTTTAAAAGTTTAATAAATATTTTGAACTATTCTAAATTAAAGATTAAATTGATTCCCAGCATGGCTTAAGTAAAAGTAAGGAACACCAGCCTATAAAACTACTTCCTGCTAGAGTTTCAGTAATATTCAAAGGAAATCTCTATCTCTAGGCTTCGTTTTGGACGTTTGTATTGAATTACTAGACGGTGTAGTTCCGGATCCTTCTAGATGTGATACACGCCTCCAACTTCCTTCCAATTTGGACAACAAGGGCCAACGCCACAAAAAGCCGATGAAAGAGGAATAATAGTACAACAAAGGAAGCTTAGACTGGTCTATCTCTCAGTTTTTAGAAAGTCGTTCTTTTGCCCCGTAAAAATTCCATTGTCTCGTTTCATTCAACTTTCGTTTATCTTTCTATTTCCCATGTTTTCAGCTTTGAAGTCAGCATGAGGTATAAAATCCCAAGTTAGATGAAGCAAAAGTTGGCAACAAGACAGATAAATAGATTGACATAAAGGATCATGTGGAGGGGTAAAATCTTGTGTTATTACGTATTCAAAAAACATGCGTGTATAATATCATGCATATATTAGAGCTGTGTACTCATCTCTCTCCTCTGCTGTTGTTATGTAGTAGGATGTATTCTTGTTTTTCATAGTCTCATTGTCTTCTTCCTTGGTATTCCTTTTCAAAATTAATTCAGTTCCTTTTCTTCCTGGAGGAATTCATTTTCCTTCCTTCATTTGCATCCAAGGTATGGAATGGAATGTGCAATTTAAATTCTCTTTTAACTGCGTCAATATAAGATTTCTACTGTTTGGAATATGAAATGATGAGAGGAAAATAAACAGGAATTTTGCACTTCATATTCCATCCTTATAGCTGTCACTTTTGCTGTCTTTCGAATCTCCAAGGACTAAATTCTTTGTACAAGGCCAACTATGAATGCAAAAGCAGAACACAGCTAAAACGTAACAAACTGTCACTAATTGTAGTTGCTTACTCATTTACCTCAAGTATACAAGGTTGGAAATATAATACTTCGGCACTTCTTACGGTAGCTTGTAGGAAAGACGTTTGATTGACAAGAAGAAATGACATATTGCTCTGGGACTGTTATTTGGGTGACTTGAAAGTGGCAGAATCAAGTTTTCCAAAGGAAGAAAACAAACCTTGGACGGTTGAGTATCTCATGACAAGACAAAGTCAAGCAAGAACATTATTTTCTGCATATAGACATAGTCAGAATACTTTTGATACACGCGTTAATAATTGCCCTATTGGGACCGTTTCAGTCGTGACAGTGTAGGGTGGAAAATGAGCCTTTTAATTCCGTGATTATACTTTAATCCTTTTAATTCTGATTTTTAATACGGCTCTTTGTCAAAACAATAAGTCCAGCTGAAGGGCGTCATGTTTTAAGTCATCTTAAAAAA
>JAANSQ010003360.1:0-10247 GCA_036850885.1 Lepidocyrtinus dapeste
AAAAAGTAGGAGGAAAACGACAACATCTCCAATCGTTTAAATAGTTTTGGCTTTAATGAAATTTGAACCCGTGGAGGAAGCAACTTGGCTTGAGCACACGCTACGATATAATTTTTTTAATTGAAGGGTTTGAGTTCGATCTGCCTTTGTGTTTTCTATAGTATCGCGGATTTGCCTAGGGTTTACAAAGAAAAATATTTAAGATTTCCTTTTGAGTTTTTAAACAGTAAAAAATATATTAAAAAGGAGGAGGGGTAGAAAAAAATTAAATGCAAACTGAAATACCAAAATGAATCTGACAAACAAAATTAGAGAATTTGGATCTCTTAAATTTTTTAATCTTTCCTGGCGTTTAGCACACCTGCGGGGTGGATGATGTTCTTTGTACATTATCTCATGTCACCTAAAACATTTCAAAAAAAATATTTGTATCGTTTAGTTTCGTGCTTTGTTCTCGAGGGAATAAAAATTAACGAGTTTTCGCTTCAGTTGACACATTACGCAAGAGAAACGAGAAAAGATTCACCAGACATGATTTTATCATGGCGCTACAAAACATTTACAAGGACTCGTACCAAACGTAAGAATTAATTTTAATGGAGCTATTACTTACTGAAAAGATGCTCATAATTCATGGTCATTCTCGTCTCAAGAGCAGAAGGGCTGGAAATTCTGTTATTGCACAATTCCATCTGAGTTTTGGTATAGGTCTACTTTCACAATTTTCCGAGTGAGCAGTTTTTGCAGAGAAGCACGACGAAAATAAAACAGTGAGCACTTTTCCAGACAAAGGAAAGGGTCGCGAGTGGGTGAGAACAATTAGAAAAGCAGAAAAAAATTAAGAGAGCCATAAAAGGTCTACAAGATAAACTACATAATCGTCTGGTCTTCCTCGTAAAATGGAAAAGAATTAACACGAGATGTCTCATATACTTAACCTTGTCAGAGGATGTAGTCCCCCAGTAAATTTCAAACCTTACTCTATCCACTTACCAAAACCAGCCAGCTTAACAATGCATCCTCATAAATTCTTTAAAAACAATATTTTTCTGGTGCAAGTAACAACTATCTTACCTGGACTATTTGGGTATGCTTTTTTATGAGAACTAGAAGAACAAGTCATTAAGCGAAAAGCTTTTTATGCAATTGTGAAACGAAACTTGGTCATTTGAATTTCCACAAAGAAAATTGTTATTTTCCCCTAAAGCAGTTTTAAATTAACCCATGCAAGTCCTTCGCAAAAAAAAGAGTCATTTAGTCTTGTCGTTGTTTCTCTAGAGTAAATCGGTGTTGAAAGAGGTTTCCGCTGTCCATAAACTTGATTTTTATTACCTTTGCAGTCAAAGTACAAACCTTTTTCAGCGAAGGGGAAGATTTCGCACTTGATTACGAAATGTGGAACAGGATATTTTTGCATAACTGGTGAAATGAAATGTTCTGTTTCTTTGTTACCCTTTGTTTCCTCTCCAATTTATTTTTTTGGTTGTGATGCGTTCTGCAGCTCTATTTTTGTGCTTGTCTAATTTTCTTAAGTATTTTATGCAACCTGCAAAAAAACAAAAAGACAGAGTAAAAATACCTTTTAACTTTTATAACCTCAGACAAGAAATAAAATTGAGCGGTGTACGGTCGTTGTGGGAACTCATGCGTGAAGTAACGAGAAAATTGTGAAATTGAAAAAATGTCCAAAACATAATAAAAAATGATTGCAGCTGGAGTCTACTGTCGAAAAGAAAAAAGGATGCATGTAATAACCTCAGCGGAAGGGTTTTTGCCAACTTTTATCCTCTACCGCGGCTCGGTCAAGGTAGAGAGAGTTTGGAGTGGATTAGCATTTCAACCATCAGCATCAACCTCCCGTAAAATATTCTGAACTGCATATTCCCATCTCTGACAATTTAGATTTTATTCTTAATGGGAATCAAGCTCGTATTAAATGATTGACTTATTTCGTGGTTGATGCACTCTTCAGAATCCAAACTTGGTTTAGTTTTAGTTCGGAGAAAATGCCAAATTTTTTTTCTGCTCGGTCTGGTCTGGCCCCATCGTCATTTTATTCCCCGAAATGTGAATCCAGTGTAATGGGAAAAAATCATAAGAATTTCCACGTTATCATGTAATATTTGAGTTTACCTCACCACAGAAATTGTTCAGTAGGGATGATGGTCATGATTCATGACTCATCATTATCCGCAACATAATTCGTTGGCCAAGTTATATCTATTTTTTTTTACTGCAACAACATCAACATCATTAGTTTTTACAAGAGGCTATAACAAAAATTCCTGATTAAGATCATCGTGATCATTCCACATGGCACTATAATCCAATCTACATGAGCTTAACTTGTACAATCAAATGTTTAGACAAAATACTAATTTTGTACATAGTGTCCAACAAAATTTATGGAATTTCGTAGAAATTTTTTTCGTAGAAAAAACACAAATTCAATGCCAATGCCAACAGAGGAGATGAGAAGAATTGTTTAAGCTCTTCCTCCATCAAGAAGTCTTTCTTTTGGTGGAAAAAATGGCAGAAAATTTTTCTGACTGGAATTTCCTGTACGTACTTACAATCAAGCTGTGACTGCCGTTGTGGTGTGTTTGCAGTTTGGATGATGATGAGATGCGCAAAAATTGCTTTATTGCTTCTTTCTTACTTTTAGTGTGCGGTTTCATGCCTCGTAATTTTCCAAGTGGAACTTAGCCCAATCTTTAGCCAGCTTAAGCCATTTGCTCATATTGTTCCCAAAAAATTGTTTAGTTTTTTCTGCAAATTCTACGCTGCCTACTTTGATTAGGTCCAGTGACTGCATTATGTACATTGTACACGAGAAGAATTAGTTTTGTAATCAGTGTAAAATTTAAGCTCTCAGCAGGGGGATAAGAAGTCTCCCTAGAGTATTTCGGTTATGTTTCCCTCCTCATTCTTTGCAGCGCAAGTACTGTCAATGTAGTAATCATTAAAGTGGGATGGTGCTGATCATGAGAATGATGGTGACGATATGAACAAAAGTCTTTATCATATTTTTTATTAATATTATTCTCGCTCTAATCACTCTGCATCATCGTAAAAAAATAATAATCAGCATTCCTTAAAAACTACTCATGCATCATTTGATCCATAAGAAAAAAACATTTTACAAAAATTTGTGAATCTTGTTGAGAAAAACTGGTCTATACTCCCTAATTACATTGATTATCGATCTGAAGGTATAATTAAAACCTGACTTGTTTCAGCTCAAAATTTAAAAAAAACTTTACAATTAGTACAGTTTTGCAGTAATCAATACGTAAAGATTATTGTTCTCGTAATTTGCCTTAGCGTGCGGCCTTTTAAAGCCGCATGGAGACCATAATAAATCTCATCTACACCCAAAGTCTCACTTCAACTCGCCGTCACAAAGTCTAGCCTGGAGAAGCAAGTTCATCTCAAGTTAATCGGGCAGGTCCACATAAGCCATGAGGAAATTTTTACGGTTTCGGCGATAAGTAAGCAAGAGTTCGACCCTTAGTCTGAACTATAACACCTGTTCATTCATACAAAAGTCGACACCATCATCTAGAACGACGCGCTCGTCAATCACATTTTTTTCCTTAAAGTTCTCCCCATCTCTAAGATATTACGCGATTGTTGATGATTATTACGATTACTTGGATTGAGATGGAAGTTGCAAAGCAACTCGAGGCTTCTTCACTCCTGTTACAAAGTTGACAGAGACTCAATCATCAAGTGATCATCAAATCATCATCACCATCCCTATCATCTACTACTAGAAGAGCATGAGTTCAATCCAAAGCACGTACCTTTTTATTTCTCTCGCTATGTACTCGACAACTCTCAGATTTACCAGAGTGTAATCAAACGCAAAACTCTTTTTTTTACTCCAAGCCATCGCATTAAGAAAAATGTGTGCTCATGAACTTGCACTTTGTATTTCATACAAATAATCTATTTTCTTTTTCTCGCGATATCAACCTAAACTAAGTAACTTGTAACAGTAGAGCATTCGATATCTACAAACCTGACGTTTTTTTACACACACAATGTCAATTTCATTGCATTTTATAACGTTCTTTTATTATCTGAAAGACCTGAATAAAAAAAACTAAACAGAATATATTCTTTCTCCCTCAACCCAAGTGTAGTAACTTACGTAGTATTTTTTTCTACTTGAACTACTAATCACATTCTACAAAGTTGAAGAGCAGTACAGTTGCAAAGAAACTTAGGAGAAACACTAGATTTTCCCACGAGTTCATGGGGACATTGTTCACCTTTACCTAGGACTACACTGGTTTTCTCAGAGCGCCTTGGCAACTTAAGCGTAGACAAACAGCCTAATTGTAATTTATTTCTTGTGGCATTCCTCTCGATATACTTTGATGTTTGTGGAGAGTGTGTAGGCATTTAATACACTAGGGTCACTCCACAACAATAATAGCATTGTTGGTTTACTCGTAACATGCGCACCTCACACGTCTCCCTATTACACAGTCCTCAACAAGTTATATCTCTTGTGTGGAGTAAATGCTGAGAAAAAAAGTGTAAAACTTTACGAACCAAATTGTGTTTAATTGTAGTACGGTACATTCTCACTGAGACATGTATAGCGTATACGTGTCCATTTTGCAAAAATTCAAAATACAAAGAAAAAAAAATGGCGAGAATACTGAGAATAGAGGGAAAAAGCGAGCCATACTAATAATAAAAACCATGATGCTGTGACTATAATCCCGCAGGCGTGAATACCTTTTTTAATGAACTCTAACGCTAAAAACCAAAATGGCTTATTTTACAACGCACATAATTTTCGACTTGTAGACTCGTGTCTTCGATTTCAATCTGATTGTGAAAATAGAGCTTTTAGTTGTATTTGTTGGGGTTTAATAATCGCCATGAGAAATTGGGATTACGTATTTGAAAAGTGTACTGCGCCAATAGTGCAAATTGTAACTTGCTCTAATTAGAGAATGTCATATTGTATTTTCTAAGTAGTCTGCGCCACCATTCTATACAGCCACATCGTTATAAAGTTTTACAGGAAAAAACCCTCATGTACATTTTTGTGGTGGATATGTCTGATGGTACATTGTTGTCAAGTCGACACGATCTAATTGCTTAGGTTGTTCAATAAATAATAAATTATCTACATTTTAATAAGGCATTGTTACACAGTATTGTGTTATGAATGGGTGGAAATGGAAATAGGAACCTTTGCCTTACTTTCTTGAATAATTATGAAAAATCTGGGGAATCGAGTAAACCTCATATTAAAGTCTTTTGCAGGAAGATGCATCACATTTGCGGTGTAGTATTACGATCAGGGACAATGCGACTCAATTGGATCATTTGGATACGTTATGTCATGTCAACACGTAAACACGTGTAGGTCACTAACTATTGGTACATTGAATAATATAGTTTTTGCATTGTTATTTTTGCTGTGTTATAATGACTACTGAAGAGAAAGACGAATGAAGAAAAAATGAGGGAAAATGCAAATCAATTATTAATGTATCGAGATATTTTAGTGATTACCTGCGTAAGAAAGGTAATCGCTTCGAGGAAAAAAAGGGAGCTCAGAGTTGCACCTGAATGAAACAATGAGGGAAATTAATTCTGAATGAGTATAATCTCTATTCCCAATCCATCTGCAAATCATTAAAATCCTAATCAATTACAATTTTTTTACAATTGTAAAGGAGAACATCTTCCAGGAAGTGGCAGTTATGGGGCAGATGCATCCCCTGATGAAAATTTATTATTCAAACTAGACATTTTATCTAAAAATTAAAGGATCTCTAAAGAAAATAGCACATAATTGTAAACGCAGTGCAATTAAAGTCTCTAAAGTTTAATTTCCTATAAAACTAATTGATTAGGAGATTGTGAGTGAAGTAAACTGTATTTTTAGACGAATTTTTCGAATTCCTAGTGACTAAGCAAAATTCGCAGGGGGAGATTACAAAAAAGCTTGATATTCAATTTACAGGACAATGCAAACACGAATAAAAATGATGCAACTTTTTTATTAGACAAAGTCATAAATTATAATTTTCCGAATGTGCATAAAAAACAGAGGCAATTTTTTTTAAGTTACATCATTCCACTTTGCATAACTGACAAAACAAAAGAGTGCGAGAAAAAAAAATTCCAGATAAGTATTTACCCATCATGGGTTAGTGCTAACGATGAGGCATGCGAAACTTTAGAGTTTATTACGAAAAGGAAAAATTTAAATGAGTTCTTCCTATCACGTAAAACCAATTTAACACGAAGAGAAACGGTATGGCTCATTCCATTGCGATACCTTCACCTCACACGATCACCTATAAAAAATACGATGATTTACACACTTGACTTCTGGACTGGAGTTAACTTGGGTTCCAGTCATACTGATTGTGAGACATTGGAGAGGATGACGTGAGCATTCCCAGTGAAATAAAAAGATTCTTTTTGAATGTCAAAATTTGATATGAAAAATTGCATTGTTAACATCTCCAAGCACCTTGCTGCTTTGGCGGGTCCTGCCAAACTAAACTACAATGTAGTGTCATTTCGTAATCCCGGATGTCATAGATTTTTTATTCTTTGTACTAACCACTATAAAAAAATATGATGAATGCTACGCAATTAAAGATGCACCAAAGGTAGAATGTCTAGAAAATTGAAAATTGAGGATGAGAGGGCGTAAGTCTAAGGAAAATCATGAAAATGAATTGCGTAGCATTCAGAATTTCAGAGTAAGATGGGGAATACGGGGAAACACCTACGATCAAGTAGAAAACTTAGAACTGAGTCTGTAAATGTACTTCATTCTGGCTTTTTGAATGATTCACAATCAGTGAGAAATGTGAGGATGGTAATGACGATGATGATGCAAAGCTCCATTCTCGGTGAACTATGAGTATTTCTATGTGCCGTACTAAAAAAGTTTTATGTCATTCACAAACTCTTGTGAATTCTCTCGATGACATAATAATTGGTCAAGATGGTCAGTCTGTAAAAAATGCAGTGATTCTCCATTCAAAAAAGAAAACATAACTGATGCACCGGGGCTAATAAAAATATACGATTTTTCATTGTTCCCCGAAAAGCGTTGAATTGAGCAGGTGTGAAAATGCGGTTTAGTCTGGACTCTGGCCACACATGACGAATGACGCTAGGAAATACATATACAGTTTCAGAATGAAAGCTATGCCAACAGGTGGGTTGTACTATTTAGATGGGTGCAACAGTAACAGTGATAATTGTTACCGTAACTATTGGTATTGTTCGTCAAGAAGAATAAAAAACGCGTGGTACGCAATATACTTCTAAGCCTAGATCCNCGCGTGGTACGCAATATACTTCTAAGCCTAGATCCCTCCTTTCCTTTTCGTACGGTTTGAGCAACGCAATAGCATCATCAAGTCGTAATATTTTTTTTATCTCCGTTCACATCTCTAAAAATAATAAAATTGATTCCTAAACATCCTCTGGCCTATTGATCGGGTGTATTGTTGTGGTTGGGAAAATGGACAACGCCAGTTTCTCCTTGGCATAACCACCATACCACACTGACTGACTGACCCAAACTATTGTTTGGTATGTGGTGGGCTTGTGACAATGCCTCAGGATTCGGAACGAAATTAACCATGTTAAATACTACCCTCTGCATATACACTACACTTTTGTTACGATTTACAAGTTGTGTCTGGTGTGACATGACATAGCTGACAATAAGATTGTGACGAGGAGCAAAATTAAGACTGCTTCTAATGCCGTGGTTCAATATAAATATTTTTAATTTAAGGACTCGATTATAAAATCCCATTGCCAGGCCATGGTAAGTATTAGGCATAGCTTCAGTCATGATTGTTTAAATTGAATGTATGGATGCACAGAGGTGACTAATGTGGTAAATTTTATGTTGTCATCATCATCGTCACATCTCACCCTGTCGGTGTAAAACTATACTCTCACCGTAAATCTTTTTTCTATCTAATTTTCTTCCGATTGTTTACTAATCATTGTATTATTTTTTGATTGTTACAGCTCTACTAAATAAGTCACTACTACCTTTATGGATAGTCGCCGTCGGAGTAGTAGTTGTTCTACCAAATGTAAGTGTAAATTCATTTACTTTATTTTCTTCACTATTCAGCATTTTCAAAATCCGTCCAATCAGCCATTTCTATTGTACCATTTTTTTAATCTTGATGATTGCATTGTTGTGCACCACGGAGAGAGATATTGATCACGGTGTTAAGTGTGACGCAACTGTAATGTAATAGGAGCCCTGTGCCTATTGCAAAGGTTACCATATTCAGTTGGCATTCATCATCATCTCACATATTCTAAATTCCTTTAATCTGTCGAAAAAGGTGTACCACGATGCACACGATTCTAAAGTTTGTGCAAGCATATCATAACCAAAATAATTTGCATATCATAAGTCATCAGCGTAGTCGTGTCCCCGCTTAGCTCAACCCAAGTCAATCCTCCATATTAATGATAAGCATAAGAGGAGCTAATTGTTACGTAGTAATTTCTTACTTAAACATATCATCCTTGTCGCATCGTTAATCGTCCCCAATACAGAAAAATAGGTGAGAAGGCATCATACAATAATTTAAAAACGTTTTTTAAACAGTAAATAAGATGGAATATATTTTATTTCTCTCGAAATGTATTTTTGTGTATCAATATACCTACCATAAGGAAAAAAAATGTCTAAGAAGTAGTTAACCTCGGTCGATCGTTTTTCATTCTTCGTGCATCACTATATCCTTATCTCATTGTTGGAGTGTACGTAGAGCTCTGTTAGCGTTGCTCTTTTGCCCAAGAATGAATACGTAACAGCTTTTGCGTGGGCTGATAATAATGCATCCTACAACAAAAAAAAAGACAACAACCGTTGTTGTTTTGTTGGTGTTGCTACTATGTACTACCTTTAAAACAACAATACCAGAAGAAAAAATATTCTTTTTTAAGTGAAGCCCTTTCACTTTTTCCTTCTCGATTCGATCATGACGGCGTAGCTGATGATGATGATGATGACGACGATGAAATGATGATGATGATATGTTCTCGCTCAGATATAGACTAGAGATATTACTCTCCATAAAAAGAACTTTAACAATGGATTTAAAGGGAAATTGTAAAGTCGCTCACTTATACTCAAACTATTTTCTTGGCAAACTTTGTACACATTCTGCACACTCTTAAGGATTATAAGGCTTATGGCATATACTGCGTGATAACAAACTATAGTTCTTAGTGTTTCTTAGTGCGCCATGTTTATTTCGCATCCTAAATGGAAATATCTTAGAATAAATAATGTAGTTTAAAGAAGAGTAAGAGTGGAGAGGCTATGCATTTTATTTAAATAAAGAATAAATTAACACATTACGTATTTTTCTTGATATTCCATACAATAGTCAGCTTCTCAGCTAATCTTTACGTGTCAAACTCTGTAGAATCTTGACTGTAGACGGACTTCCAACAATAAAATTCAAATATAGAGGTTTTGTTCAATTCAATTTGCAAATTTAGAGTTATTTTCGTAGATTTACAAAAATAATTAGGCTAAAGTCCAATTATAGATCCAAAATATTCCTTAATACTAGAATTGAAGTTAGGGACAGGAAGGAAAGTCCGCTTAGGGAAGATGAGGTTAATTACATTTATGATTGTAAGGAAGAAAACATGATAAGTAACACCCATCTTCATCGTAAAAGCTTTACAATATTACCGTTAACTGTAACTTCCCGAGTAGATCTTCATTCAAGGTTTGAAACAATACCAATCTAGTTTGGTGCACTTGACACCACCAATTAAAAGTTAGCAAAGTTGGTATTTCGCAAATAGTAATTGACATTTAATGGCCTGGCTGGTCTTGTACCCTGAAAATTTTACAAGCCCGTTATGACATGAGCAATGAAGTGATGATGATGAGACTTGCAGAACAATTACCTTAGGTAACTACTTTAAACATAAAAAATATACCACGTGATAAAAACCAAGTAATTTCAAGTGAACTTCATCTTTGAAAACCCATTGTTATGGAATGGGGTTTGCCGCTATTCCCAGTTTTTTGCTAAAGAGGATGGTTTTTTTTACAAACTGTTTAGTTGTCTGAGCGAATTAGTGCCCTTCGCCTTGTTTCAGCTTGTTGAAGGTATTTAACTCGAAAATATCTGTACATCCGTTTTCATACGGAGGAAGTTTACAACGTTATCGTGTTATATTGATCTGACGAA
>JAANSQ010003361.1:0-10246 GCA_036850885.1 Lepidocyrtinus dapeste
TTGGGTATAACCATTAATCAAAAAATTGTAACCCTTTATGCAAAGGATAATTTAATAGATGAATGTGATGATAAATCGGTGTGCGGCTAAAATGGGGAGCACTATTAATTATTGATAGCATGCAACTTTCCAACTTTCTTCTTGCTCTATTTATGTTGGAGCTACAAAGAAAAGCCCCCAACAGAGTATTGGTTATCATGGCATTTTTATTTATGGATTGAATAACTTTGTGGAAGAAAGCAAGGAGATAGCGTATTTAGGAGAAATCGAGTTTATATAATCCGGCCAATCTAGGAAAAAGCGTAAAAAAGATCTACCCCGGGTCTACAATACCAAAATTATTTTTCCATAAAACCTTTCATTTGCACAAAAGACTCCAAGGTATCAAAGCAAAATATTTTGCTAAACTATAATTGCCAAATTGGCCTATTTGCCTTACGTAAAATACAAAAATACCTTGGTTATGTGCATCGTTTACAAACTTCATAAAAGAATTCTAGATACCAATTGCAAATAAAGTATTTTGAAAAGAAACTGCGTGTGTACAATATTTATTCGGATATTTATAACAGTAGTTTACATTTAATTATTGGTTATCATATATACCACACAAGTTCAGATGTAAAGGGTTGCAAACGTAACATGTTTTTCAGCATACATAAGCATTGTTGCATAACTGGTTTTATAAGCTAATTTTTATTTATTCGGATATTTATAACAGTAGTTTACATTTAATTATTGGTTATCATTTATACCATACAAGTTCAGATGTAAAGGATTGCAAACGTAAACATGTTTTTCAGTATTCATAAGCTATACATAAGCATTGTTGCATAACTGGTTTTATAAGCTAATTTTTTTAAACACAAGATGAATTATTAAAGTTTAGTGGCAGTGTTGATGACAAGTAAATTAAGGTAGATAATTAATTTTACTTTTTACAACAACAATTGGTTCCTAGATTTATCCCAAATTTTTCTGGTGGGACAATTTGTAACAGAACAATCTCTATAGTAAAGACAACTCCTGCGACAGAGAGGAAAAAGGGTTTGACAACAGTGAAGCAATTTAGACCTGTTAGTCCAATATCCCGGCCGCCCACGACACGTTTGTCAAGTCTCGCCAACTAAATGCAAATATTAAATTAAATACTAATGCAATTTTCCTTTGAAGGCATATTTACTTCCATTTACTCTTGATTAATGACCTTAACTTACATCAGTGTTGTAGCATTCTCTTGGACACTCATGTATGATTTCTGAAATCTCATGTGCTGATGTGTTTACTTTGGCACAGAATGTTGTCACCAGATAAACTCTAATGATTAAATGAATGAAAGACCAAGGGGCGTTGATTGCCTCTGCTAAGGTACTTCTTTCACTGCTTACTGTCAATCCATCCAGAAGCTGAAAGTAATCATAAATTATCACCTTGGAGGGACAAATAACGAAAGCTGAAACAATTTTTTATTACCTGCATGGCGACGTAGTAGATGTTGACTGTATAGCAAACGAAAATCAGCAAAGAAAGATATTCCTCCAATGCCTCCAGTAGATAGCATAATGAACTATGATCATTCACAAGCTGCAGCCAGTTTTGCTGATCTAAAAATTTTAATAATAATTGACATAATTCCAATCATGTATAAATACATTTATTTTTTTTACTCAATACCTAAAGTATCGATGGGCTTTGGATTGTCTGTAAATCTGGGCTTCTCTGTGGCCAACTTTTCTTTGCTGACTTTCACCAAAGATTGGAACTTGAAGTACAAGGCGCGGGCTAACAAAGCTATCCAAATGTCCATCAGGTTCCACGCGAAGAGAATGAGTTTATGCTGAAGAAATGCCAGTATTGCCAGGAAAGGATTGTATGGAATGAATTTTGCCCAGCTTGGATGAGAATTTAAATAGTAAGCGCTGAGAATAGAGTGTTTATCCTTGGTTTTGGAGACACCTTAAGAAATCATAAATCTGCATTAAATTTGCTCCATTCGTTTACTAATTATTGAAAATATAGTTTACCATCGTACCTCTAACCAAATCGATGGCTTCCACGATATATCCCCAATACAAAATGGTATTTTCCAGAGTGCCTGATACTAGAATGATGGTTGATATCAAGATCACATCCCGTTTCAGCTTGGTATCTGGTTCAGTGTAAACAAATGAAGTTGTCTTCCACGCTTTGAAAATATTTATGAAGGCTTCACTTCTGAACAGGAAGTTTACGTATCTGAGTTTTTAAACATAAACATAAAATTATAGTTTAGGAAATATTTGCTATTACTTAATGAATCCATGATTTTCAATTAAAGTATTTTACATGAATGTTCCCCAAATATAATACAATGTGCTCCTAATCGATTGAACAATATCATACGCATTGTTTTTCGTTTGGGACACAGTATGAATACATTCTAATACACCGTTGAAGCTCAAAACGGAAATAATAGCGTACGAAATGAACGCGGGTATGCTAATCCATCTGCAAAAATTCATAATATTATTAACTGTGAATCATAAGATTACCAATGAAGACCTAATTAACTTACTTGAACTTTAGGTTTTTAGAAGACTTGGAGAAAACTCCCTTGTATGGTATGAGCCCAATAAGTCTACCGAAAATTAAAAGACCCCGAAAACTATGGAAAAGCTCATCGTTCTCTTCAGAAATTTCCTTAGACATTTTACTCCATTAAAATGTCACTTGTTCCATTAGCTGTAGCTTTATACTGACAACTTTTGCATTAGCAACGAACCAAAAATATGGACAATTCTAGGTTATGAGATAATCCGCCGGAGTTTTTGGAGGACAATGAAATATAGGCTCAGTGTTAAACAACTTGGACAAATCGCAACATTCCTTTGTAATTTTGGAATAGCTACTTGAGAAAAATTATATTGAGGGAAAGTTTGTATAAATTCATTAATATTCCTATTTGTCTAATGCTACCCTCCAAACCGTTACACAAACAAATGATATCGCGTGCGGGTGGGTTGATAGTTGATACTCTATGAAATTAATAGGCTGATATCAACAAATAAATATGATGGATGTTATTTATCATGTACAATGTCCGCAGTTTGTATGAAGTTTGGTAAATGTTCATAGAGAACTTATTGTTTTCCAGAAAATATCTAAATCCTTACAATCATTACGTAATCCATCCGTAACGGAATGGTTGAGTAACAAACAAATGCGTCATTGTCTTTCGAATTTGATCATGACCCTGAACCAGAAAGAAAGCTATGTACATATTTTTGGTCGTATTCTAGATTCAAAGGGGTGAAACTTGGGTTTGAAAAACAAAATATTTATTGTCAACAATACAAGAAATATAGAATAATGTCATGAATTATTTTGTCGGAGTGGACATGTTATGTCTGAGGAAAGTCCTTGAAGGAGAACTATCTCAACGGTGAAAACTACGTTGATGATGCCTATTTAATTGAAAAAAAATGCTCTGATCAGTTTCAGAAAATATAGTTGATTTAGGTTATGTACTACAATAATTAAAAATTAATTATGTCTTTTATACTGAGAAGGAATGGTTTGGTAACGCAAAAGCAGCCAAGTCCAGTTAAGCCTATGTCTGGTCCTGCGGTAACATGCTTGTCTACTCTTGACACCTAAAATAAAAAATAGCTATTGTTGGTTGTACCTGCATGTAATAGATGTAGTTGAATTTTCCAATGTAACAATTACCTCCGCATCATAGAATTCTATAGGACATCTTTTCAGCGTACCACTAATTTCATGGGAAAATAAAAAATAGCTATTGTTGGCTGTACCTGCATGTAATAGATGGAGTTAAAATTTCTTTGAATGTAACAATTACCTCCGCATCATAGAATTCTATAGGACATCTCTTCAGCGTACCGCTAATTTCATGGGCAAATGTATTAATCCTTGCGGCGTTAACAGACAAGAGGAAAATTCTCACCAAAATTTGAATAAAAGAGAAAGGAGCAAATATTCCGTAAATTATATTGTCATCTGCTGTTTTGCTTGGGCTTAGACCATCAATGAGCTGAAAATATTAAACAATATTAAATTTAGAATTAATTTGATAATTTTTGAAAATATTTAAATTCAAACTGACCTGCATACAAACGTAGTAAATGTTGGTTAAATACGAACCAAAAATTAAGGGAGAAAGTAAAGACTCAAAGACGTCCACAAGGGAGCACAAAGAGTCATGATCTTTCACTATGTGAATCCAACTAAGACGTTCTAAAAGGGACGTTTTTTTAGAACTTGAAATCTTTAAAAAATCAAGTTTCCTTAAAGTTTTCAGTTTTACCTTGAATAGTGACAGGCTTAATCTCTGAAGATTTATCATCAGCTGGTAAGTTCTTCTCGGCGATATCACATAAAGTCTTAAATTTGAAGTATAAAGCGCGTGAGAGTATTATCCCTAGGACGTCAACGTAATTCCAGGCAACCACGATGAACTTATGAGAAATAAAGGCGACCAACGCTAAAATGGGATGATAACCAAGCAACCCATCCCAACTTGGATGGGATCTCACGTAGTACGCGTACAAAGTAGATTTATCCTTCGTGACGTTAGCAAACTTTGACATACCGTTGAAGTGATCAAACTGTGGGAAGTACTCCATGTGCAGGATGAATACTTCACAAAGTGCAGAAAGCAATACTATAGAAGATATTATGATAGTATCGCGTCGGAATGTAGTATCCTTAATGGAAAAGTGTAGGGAACACTTTGCCCACATTTTGAAGATGTTGATGAATCGCTTAGCTCGCAACGTAAAGTAAACGTAGATAAAGAGACCCCACACTTTAAATACAGTGCCTTGTATTGACTGGGCAATATCTAGGGCGTTTGACTTTGGAAGTTTCATGGTTTCTATGATGGCCAGCAAAGCATAGAAGGCGAGCATTACGCAAATTACCAGGTTCGAGATCCCAGGGAAGCTTAAAATACTTTAAAATAGGGGAAAATACATTTAGAATTTATTCATTCTTGTTTCTGATAGTAAAATTAATTAATATGGTATTTACTTGAAAGTTAGTGTATTCTGGTTTGAACCGAACACTCCAGATATTGGAATAATTGCAAAAATCCTCCCCAGTATCAGGTAGCCCCGCATGTTAAGGAAAAGGTTGTCATTTTTTTCTTGACTTTCTTTCTTCGCCTCTTCAGCTTTAAGCTTCATCCCATAGACGGCTTCAAATACTTGGTAATTATTAGCGTAAATGTTCTTTTCCAGGAAGTCATCAGAACCTGTGTGCCAAGCCTTTTTGTTGAGGTGTCCTGATCGCAACATTGTAACTCTTTAGGAACGTTTTCACAAATCTTAAATTATCTGTGAATTTTACTCTCATTTGAACATGAAAGCACTAATACCCTGTCACGTTTACGCTAAAGAGCAAAATGACACTTGATAAGAGAAATATTCCTACAAATGGAATCGCATCGATCGTGATCATTCTAAAATTACAAATGCTTTACGTAAGCTTTCTATTCTTATCGCGTGTAAAGAGCGCACTTACTTCCGACATTATTTCCATTCAAATGTTTTTTTTATTAAAAAGAAAGACAAAAAAGCCACCATTGTCAGATCAAGATACTGAATGCCGAAGTAATCGGAAAAAATAACGGTTTGTCGTTCTGCCTTTGTCAAAATCTTATTGTGTGAAAGTACTACAACCCTGTTGAATAACAAGGGATAGAAATATTAAATCATGCGCAACCAATTAATTTGTCAAGGTGGATTACACGAAAACTGTTATGGCAGAAAAGAGGTGATTATGAATGTAACATAATAAGCGATTGTATTCTTGCTGAATTACGATTATGAATCATGGTGTGTGTCCAAATTTGTTTTTGGTTATACATTTATGGGGAAACTACTAGATAGTTCGAATAATTGATGTAGGTAGATCAGTTGCGTAAAACGAACTAACAATAAGTTTCTTAGGGGAATAATCCAAAGTTTAAAATTATCCGAGTTGATTGTAGACTACACAACACACGCCTTTCACAAATAGTAATATGGTTGAGTGATGCATGTTTACCTGGAAATGGTGAAAGGGTATTTAGCTCGGACACAAAAATTTGTATGAAGCTCCAGGTGGTTTTGGTTAATAGTGTTTATCCACAAATGATATAATGTGCGGAATAGTGATCAATCGTACTCCATAATTTAGCTGTCAGCTTATTTGTCATTTCCCAACATAATAAACATGATATTTTTCTTCCCTACAATGTGAAATTAAGCTTGATAATGTAGGTTAAAAAATATGATGTAATTTTGTAAATTTTTTCGGCAGCTATATGGAGATTCCGTATCAGAAATAGAAAAGCGTCAAAAATTATTTTGCCGGAGCTGGACATGTTACTAGGGAAAGTTTTGAAGCAAAACTATTTCAACAGTGAATGCTATGTTAATGATGCTAATTTTCTGATCACATTTCGACTGCGTAATTAAATCAAGTTATGTTAGAATAATTAAAATTAATTGCCTCTCTATACTGAGGAGGAAGGGCTTTATACTGCTGCGGTAATATGTTTGTCTAGTCCTGACACCTAAAAACTGTTGTGATATAGTGTTTGATAATTATTAGATTCGAAAGTTGCCAATTTTGCCTTGATTTAAAAATGTGATTCTAATTGGCCAATAAAATAGAAGTAAATTTTACCCATGTAATTTAGAATGAACTTGGCCTATAAAAATTCCTATTTCTATTATAATGATATTTAATATTATTTCCTCACAAAAACGTTTCCCCGGTGAGATGAAACATACATAGCTTGGAATGACACCTCTCGCATAGAGTAGGTTTCAATCTTGAAAGAGTATTCAGCAAGGTAGTAAGTCTGATTGTGTAGTGATGTCCTCCAACTAGACCTTTTTTCGTCTTTACATTGTTACAAGTACACATATTACTTAGGCTAGTAAAATCTTAGAAGCATTTTAGATGATATTGTTCATGGATAAAAATGTATGTCCATTTTATAAATCAATACTTCCACCGACAACACCTCTCTCTAACAGTGTGATACAACTTGTTGCAAAGGATGTAGGAGAAAGTGTTAAAATACTGCTTTCTCCGAAGAATTCACTTACGTATACATTATGTTGCAAATGATGTAAAACATCAATTAATTTATAACCTGGAAAATTCAGAAAATAAGTTTATAAATTAACAGATCCTGATTCCATAATGTCTATTACAAAAACAGTTTTGATAATTGGTGGACGAGGTGCCCTTGGTCAAGCAATTGTGAATCATTTGAAACAGGAAAATCTACAAGTGGTAAGCATTCACCACTCGGAGAACCCAAATGCAAATATAAGCATAGTTACTACAAAATTGATGTCAATGTCAGACCAAGCCAACTTAATAGAGGAGGAGTTAAAAACGGCATTTAATCTTGACTCTGAAAGAGAGTCAGATAAAATTTTCGAGGGGGTTATATGCCTCGCTGGTGGTTGGGCTGAGGGAAACATCCAAAATGAAGGATTTCTCAGGACGGTGGATTTAATGTGGAAGCAGAATGTGGAGTCTTCCGTTTTGGGAGCGTACTTGGCAGGAAAGTATTTGAAACAGGGAGGAATCGTGGTTATGACAGGTGCGCAGGCCGCCCTAACTCCAACACCTGGAATGATTGGATATGGAATTGCAAAAGTGATATAATTACTTACACTTTTATTCATGTTCCCTCCAAATCGTATTGGATGTGCAAGTACATCTATTTATTTTTCTATTGCTAGGCATCTGTTCATCATCTCATCAAATCAATGTCCTGTGAAGGAAGCGGGTTACCAGAAAATGCAATGACTGTTGGTCTGTTACCAAGGATGTTAGGTAATTATATAGAACTTAATTCAATACTTTTTATAATTTATGCCAATATCATTTTAAATTATTCTCATTTTTTGTGGATATCCAAGATACCCCAAACAATCGGAAGTTTGCTACAGATTCCGATCATTTTGGATCATTCACTCCATTGAAATATATATCAGGGTAAACATTTTCTTTAATTTTTATTTCACACGTAACAATAAAACATCAGCAGAATAAAATCTGAATGGAATGTTTAATCTTTATGTCATTTGTACAGATTAATTTATAAATTGCTGGAGGTACCGGACAACGCAGATTTCAAGAATGGAGACCTCATAGAACTCATTACAGTGGATGGCAAAACTAGAGTAGAAATCCATTAATGTTTTCCTAATTGTGCTATTTTGATTATGCCCAGTTCCAGAGTTAAACCAATTCTAGTCAAATTGTAGCGCAAATGTATATGATAACAAAGGGACCATGTTTTGATCAACAGAAAATGTGGTTAATAATTAGTATGTCGAAGACAATAGAATGGCAACAATAAATAATAATGATAATAGGAACTTCTCTGAACCAAGTTATTTGCTGAAACATTTTTTCTTCGCAATCGTAGGTTAGCCCACTTGTTTGATTTACCCTCCGAAAGAAGGCACTAAAAAGGTAACATGATGAAAGTAGATTTAAAATGTCGAATTATATTCAAATTTTATGCGAATAACTTACTTGTTGGCTGAGTAGGCTGCGTAGGCTGACTAGGCTGTGTCATGTCTGTAGAATTAAGACAAAAATTAATCATGATTTATCAATGCTTGATACTTCTGCTTTATAGAATTGTTTAGTTAGGGGAAAAATAGTCCTGCGGAGGTGCATATCTACATTTTCCATGATTGATTATAAATAAAATTCAGTAGGTATATATATTTACCAGGCTGTGTTGGTTGGGTGGGTTGACTTTGAGAGGGTTGTGTGGGCTGTGTAGGCTGAGTAGGCTGTGTCATATCTGGCTGAGTGGGCTGTGTAGGCTGCTCTGGTTGAGTGGGTTGATCTGGCTGTGTGGGCTGGGTCATATCTGGCTGTGTGGGCTGGGTCATGTCTGGCTGAGTAGGCTGGGTCGGCTGAGTCATATCTGGCTGTGTAGGCTGCTCAGGTTGAGTGGGTTGATCTGGCTGTGTAGGCTGGGTCATGTCTGGCTGAGTAGGCTGGGTCATGTCTGGCTGAGTAGGCTGGGTCATGTCCGGCTGTGTGGGCTGGGTCATATCTGGACTGAGTGGGCTGTGTAGGCTGGGTGGGTTGTTCTTTGCAAAAATTGTTTATTAAGTTGCATTGATTAAATATTATCGCGGTTGTCTTAACAAACGCGTAAAAATTACACGATATTCAGTTTTTAATTTAAATAGCATATCATTTTATTAACGAAAGCAATAAGCGTAAGTTTACCTGGCTGGGTAACGTCGGGCTGAGTGGGTTGCTCGGGCTGAGTAACATCTGGCTGGGTAGGAGGAGTAGGCTGAGTCACCTCTGGTTGTGTGGGTGCAGAAGGTTGCTCCGGCTAAGATAAGATTAGCTAATGGGTGTCACAGTAACTACAAATTCCAATTCCATTAAGGGAAACGGTTTCTTTCTTACCTCTTCTGGTTGCTGAGAACCTCCTTCCTCCGGTGAGGGTTCATCCCGGTGATGGTTCCCCTTCTTCAGATTCTTGTGCTACAGGGATGGCATTGATGACAATGAATGTTGTCACCAACACCAGAAAAACTAATGTAAACCTAGCCATCTGGAAGCTTAAGCAGAAACAATTTTTTCGAAAAAGAAAGAATTAAACTCTGTTTCCAAGAAAGACGATGGATCTAGAGATGTTTCCAATGATTGTCAGAGATTATTTGCGTTAATTTAGTAATGGAACCACTCCATTTTATTTATACTTGGGTGTATGAACATGCGGTCGAATTAATGAGTTAACAAGCATCCATTTTTAAAATAGAATCTAGGGTATTTATGTAAGTAGAGTAATTTTCGAGATGCTATTGTTTTGCAATTTACATTAGACAGTTTGTAAACAAACATCACCCATTTTAATATTTTTATTTAAACCAGATCTGAGATCGTATCTGATCTAATCAAGACCCAAAAATTATATCCAAAGAGAGCGTGTGCATAGGAATGACAAGTCTCATTTCAATTGAGTATGTGCCATTTTTACAAGTTTGGAAATACCTTTTTTGAAAATGGGGGCCAAATAATACCGTATTGCTTGTAATTTTTATTAATAACTTAAAGAAATTAATTTTCATTAGATTTGTAGAGAATACGAAATCCATTTATTTATCTAATATTTATCTCGTATCCCGTGTGTTCATGATGTTTCCATTTGATTTCCAGTACGCTTGTAATGTCGGTTTGCAAGTAGTCTACCGTATCG
>JAANSQ010003362.1:0-10245 GCA_036850885.1 Lepidocyrtinus dapeste
CATGACTCTAACTCCTACACTCCTCCTCTAGAGAAGGAGTGCTGAAAACTTTGAAATCTATACGGACTATGTAGGGATCAGAAAAGTTCATTCCACTTAAGACTTTCAAAACACCATCAGAGAATAAGCTTAAACGTGGACTACATTTTGCGTGGAAAGAGGAAAGTCTATTGCGGAAAAGGCTGTCATTTCACTTTCCAGCGGTTCATACCAACTCCAAACCCTAATGCCACTTTATCATCGTATCTCTTTAGTCCCAACTATTTAAACTACAAAAAATGAACCGGGAGACATTACTCTATCTTTCTCTCCGCCTGTTGGCCACAGTTAAATTGCCATTTGCTCCTTGCGGGGAAGATGTTGCCATAAATGGGACCACATGAATTAGTAGAAACAGTTTCTTCTAGTAAATAGGCTTTTAAGGATATTCCTCTGAGAAACGGAGTTTTCGCTTTATACCTGTCTAAATTAAGCAGTTTTTACCTAAATGTCTAAATGTAGCATGCCATAAGAGAAAAACTTTGTATAGGCTTAAACCAGCTAGAAATCTTTTTTAGAACGAAAGAATAAAATCAATTCAGCTTCCTACGCCTTCTTAATGCTTTACTTTCCACCAAACTTTCTCGAGAACGATAAGGATCGCATCGCATCACTGTCAAATTGTGTGCGCGATAATCATCATCGCTTTCTTCAAAAAACATTAACGTTTTTCTTCCCAAAAAGAGCAGTAAAAAGTCGCCAGTATACCTGACCCTAGTACTTTATGTATACTTTCAAAAAAGTTTTTTTTAAGCCCCAAAGATGATTTGGGATAGTATATTCTTGCAAAATACAAGTGATGGTAACTTTTATACCCAGAGTTAACTTTCCACAACCTTTTCATCCTCCAAAACTGTTTCCAGAACAAGAATGCATTCTCTAACGTTACCATTTATAGTTCAGAATTTACACGGGGTAATGTATATTTTCCTTGGCGATTTCTTGCAGGTTGGTCTACATAGCAACGTAGATAAAATTCTATTATCGTCTCACGAAGCTTAGATGAAGTTTCCTACAAAAGCCTAACGTAAATATTGAATTGCGTAATCTCTTTCTCCGCCCTAAAGAGTAAATTTTTCATGCATGCATTTATACACTCATTCTCGCTTGTACAAAAGGTACATTATAATCTAAACTGTCACGTTTATATGACCATCCCCAACGCTAAAGACTCTACTTTGTTGTAGTTTCGCGAATTTTTAATAAGCTTTCAAAACTATTTTCCATTTTGTCTATACACTCATTCTCGCTTGTACAAAAGGTACATTATAATCTAAATTGTCACGTTTATATGACCGTCCCCATCGCTAAAGACGCTAAAGAAATTTTTAATAAGCTTTCAAAACTATTTTCCATTTTGTCTTTTCATTATCCTTTCTCATTAATCCAAACCCAAGGTAAATAAAAACATCAAAAAGGATACAAAAACCATTGATTTTATATTATTTCCTGCAAACCAAATACTTCAGCTATTCAGAAAGTTGATCAGTTCTCTACCGACAAAAAGAACGATAAAAATCTGCCCATAGTCTCAGCTGAGATTTGCTTAGAATATTATGTCGAAACTAAATTGCGCTTTAGTAACACGTCCAAAGAAAACACTGAATCGTTGAAGAAAATCCCGTTTTCGTTAGTCACATTTATTGTTTTCTGAGAAGTTAAACTAAAAGTGTAAAATTGCTTTGTGTTTTGAGTCTAAAAACAAAGTGGTTTTTGGCAAACGACAAGTCCCATAAACTTCAGCTTAACGAGAAAAGCCAATACTGAAGTATTCGTTGAATTTAACGGTTTCCCATGTTTTCATACCATTGGCAAGGTAAAAGTAAGACAACCAAAGCAATAGATTCTTGTTTGGTAGGTCGCTAAAGGATAGAAAAAACATGTTGAGAAATTAAATGTATGGTTGCACATACACTAGTTTTCCATTCTTCCCGCGCCTCCCACAAGAATCAAAGCTTTACTTAAGTGTCAGTCAACACGCTTTATACCATTATTTACTCAAGACTCGCACGGATCTCGAAGACTGACAACCGAAGATGAAAGTGATGTTCTAATGCCAGACAAAAATCAATGAGAGAATCCCATTTATTATGCAATATACAAAAAGACCATGTTTTTCAACGCAAAGAATAAAACTTCCCTCTTGATATTTCTCCAAACATCAATAATTTAGTTAAGAGTAGGAAATCTAATCGCAAAAAATGTTATGCAAGGCCTACAAAGCAATCAGGCAAGCTTTTCCAAGCAAACTTATTCAAACGAAAAGAAAATCACTTATACATCTCTCTCTCCTTTATTCCCAGAATCCTCGGTATCACGTCCGGGAAAAAACAGAATGTGTCTTAAAAGAAATCTGATCATCTTCCTACAAGCTACAAAATACTCTATTGAATAAAAAAACTCCAGCTACAAACTTGGCTTCTTTCTTCTTCCGCCACTTTTAATACTCTTCCGTCCTAATAAGATCAACACAAAAAAGAAAGTTGTGCCATTCTCAAAAAAAGAAGCTTTCAGTAAGAGATGGGGGATCGAATTTAGTACGTGTGGGTAACTACTAGTATCACTTATTGCGCCTATTGAAAAAAAAATATCGGATGAGAAAGCGTAAATACCAACGACTTTAAGCAGAGAATGGGATTCGCTAAAGAAAACTGTAAAATAGTTTAATACAGAAGCCATAAACGACTCAAGCTGCTTTCACTCCAAGTAAAAGACTATTACCACTAGTAAAATGGCTACTATATACGCACATACTCTATAGGAGCAGCAGGTACAGGATTCAACAGCTAGTCAGGTTTAGTAATATCTACTTTCTAGTAAACGTGAATAGCGTACCCATGTGCGACAAATAAGCGATTTTTTATTCTAATGTACAACGTTCTCTTATGTGAATGGCAATTTTTACAATAATAACGATTTCTTCCGAAATATCCTTGTACTATTATAAAACAATATTTGAGAAAAGAATTATATGTACCTTTTTATATAAATTCAATTTTGGTTGAATGTGCATGTGCTATCCGATTCACATGTAGCATACATCACAAGAGAAAAGAGAAAAAAGAATATGATTTTAATACAATTCTCTCCTTTCATCACACAAGTAAAGATGGTTATGATTCCTAGAGATTTATTCAATACGGCCATCTTTCCTGCCCAACATGTATAATACATTAGTAGACATTGAATGCGCATGTAAAGTTTATTAGGTAGATGCTCCATTGGGCTTTCATACTGAGAATAAGCTCTTCCCTTGCTTCTGTACTGCCATGTTCAATTTAATTCAGTTAATTTAAACTTTCCAACTCTCGTGGTGTAATGAAAACGTAAATTCAGATAAAAAGAAGGATTTCCATTTCCTCCAAATTTATTGTTATTTATGGAGAACTACACCAAAGGGAGTTTGTTTAAGTAGAGTGGATGAAATGAAACTTTCGTAAATATATAGATTTTTTTTATTTACCTGTACTCTTGGGTCCGCCGCCGCAGTCAAGAATGGGTCATAGTACACAGCTCCACTAATATATGAAAAGAAAAAAAGTTCCGCATTAGTATTTAACTTTCATTTAATTCAAGTATACAAGTTTTTTATAGTAAGTTGTTATAATGTTATGAAACGAAAATCCTGGAATACTCAAACGCATGTCTTTACGGCAAAGTTTTTCTTCCTTGTTGTTACTCTAATACGATAAACTCAAATTTCAGTACACTTTCCGACAAAACTTTTCTACCGTGAGTTGTAGCTCTAGATGGAAAAATCTTAGACTCAGATTTTGCCTTTTGTCGTGCAGAGTACCTATCAGTAAAGAAATCGATAAAAATTTATGAAGAAATCTCTGACGTTGATAAAATATGTGAATGTACACAAAATCAGAGTCTTCTTTATCCTTGTGTTCATCTCGTTGTATAGATTTTATCTGGTAAATTTACCATGTTTCCGACTTCAATTCAGGATAATATTTCGGGTATCGGTGACGCATTTGGGGCAATGTAATATTTCATAAGCTTCGAAGTAAAAGGTAGTAGTCTACATATTTTTCTTATCTGCAAACAGCGTATAGCATGTCGTTAATCAAAATGTTTTCCTTGCGCCTTGAGAAAGATTGTATTTCATTTTGGAAAACTTAAAAAACCTAACAAAAATTGTTCGAAACAGCATGCAAAAAATTTTTTTTTTATAGTTTTGCAAAAACTTAAGAAGCAAAGGCTTTGACTGTATTGACATTCTCAATATTCTCATGCTATCTTTGGCATGCTCAAGTACATCGTAAATGAAAAAAGGCACAAGATACAAATTCACACCTGAAAATTTGAATTGTATCGAAATGCGTGATACTCAAAAGTCCCTTGCAAAACTGAATTTATCAAAAAAGTGTGGGGACGTTTGTTTCTTCATTCATTCAAACGTTTTAAAGTGACAGTGACAGCGTTACACAATGTACAAACTACCACACACAGGTAAAATATAACCATGACACACATTTAGGTGAAGGCGTAAATATTTTTTGAAACGACTGGAAAGAATTAGACCAACAAGCACAACACACCATTATATCATTTACGTAGCTTTCTAAACAAAAATTTATCTTCGTGAGAAGGAATAAGCTTTTCTTGCAAAAAAATTAAACAATGCTACATCAACAGACACTAATTTATGTTAACTTACGGAGGAATTCCATGCAAGCCGGCAGCCGCAGCATTGATTGAAGTTTGACGAGCCAAAGCAGCCGCAGCTATAGCAGCTGCAGAGCTATTGGTGCTGACCAAAGGTGACTGATGGTGAGCACTTACACTGGCTAGCCGGTGACCCAGACCACGTTGCAACATTGCCGCCCCACGAATAGCTCCAACTATTTATTTTCATTACAATGTACCATCAAACAATTGGTACGGGTTTGTCGCATATCATAATCACATTCCCATTCAATAAATGCAATAGCTATAATATTTAATCAAAAGCATAATACTGAGCAAACACGGGTAAATTAACCAAACTACAGGTTGGAACATTGCTGAGATATACTTTTTGAATCAGTTTGGGGGTTGGTCTCTCATTTCAAATTTAATTATATAATTATAAGTCAAGAATTACAAAAGCGTGTCATAGAAGAAACAAGCAAAACAGTGCAAAATCTGCTCATACTCTGCCTCATCGCAATAATTTAAGTGAACATGTGTATTCAACATTTTCAGACATTTTATTTTACCATAAAAGTATGCAAAACAAAAAACCGCGTGATATAGTTGACGAAAAGAATTGTATGTATTTTGGCTGTCATTTCTTGACAGTTAAGCTGGCAAAAACATTAGCCGCTTCTTACAACTACGAATTTTTTTGTCCCCGTATTCAGGCATAAAGATCATAAGAACCTTTCACTTTGTCAGCATTTAGTTTGCTAGCCAGTGAAAGTTCTCATGATGGCCCCAAAAACAGAAAATGATAAAACTACCGGAAGTGCTGCAACTACAAATAAATAAAAATACAAGGGTACATATTTACGTTTCGGTTTAGACTGACACTAATTTTGGGCAATGGTATTTCCCACACAAAATGTATAAAATTTAATAAAGCTTATCTTTAAGACACATTGGAGGAATATAATGCGCTAAAAGGTTGTCGTTGACAGGAACTGTACACGAATAGGTCAGAATTGATCAATGCTTTTAAATGTACGTAAGACAAACACACACGTGCAAACCAACAAAAACATTTGACATTCATACCGACTTTCACCACATTGTATTGAAACGAGAATTCAGTCATACGTAAACGAAGCAATATGTTAGGATGACAGGGTTCGTTACGTTTANGAGAATTCAGTCATACGTAAACGAAGCAATATGTTAGGATGACAGGGTTCGTTACGTTTAATCGAATTACATCCTTGGAAAAATAAAGTTGGAAAGTTGTGTCAAACAAACAACGCAAAAAACATAATAGATCCAAGTCGAATGAAAAATGACACCAAAGACTGGTCAAATTTAATGATCGAATCATCCAAGCTGAAATATCTGGTTGCTGTTTAAAGCTACAGGATATAATTGAAGTGTCCTTTCACCAATCTACTCGACACGATAAATCCTCTCACGTATTTCTCCGAATATCCATGTCACCTTTTGGGAATTACTTTGAAGAATCCAAATATCTGATATTTACACTCTGTAACCTAATTTAATTTTTTATGCTCGTAGACAAGAAATAATTACTAAAATGCCGACTGTATGCAGGTACCCTAAAGAGGATGAAGATATGATGAGTAATTGCTTCGCAAATACTTTTTGCTTTCTCCATCAAACTCTAATCCAAAACCCCTACTCTTGCCGTTTTCGTTTCGCTGGATGGCGAACACAAGAATAAAGAGCTTATGGCGATGAACGTACTTACCTCCGTTTCAACGGTCGGGATGTCAAAACTAAGGGATTTGGAGACAATGGTGGAAGGAGTTGCAGCAGCTGTGGACCCTATCCACGACCAGGGTAGCTGTGGCAGTCTAACACCTACACCAATCCACTCACATTGTTTTCACATGAGGACATGGCATGACACAAAAAGCTTCACCAAAAAATAATCTTTTGCTTTCCTCTACGTTACCCCGAAAAAATATTTCTTGTCAAAAAATTGCTTACAGAGGAGAGTCGCACATACTATTTTTTTTCTTTGCATTCAGAGCAAATAGCAGATTTTTAAAACATGCATTTTGTACATTCCACACGAAATATATACACCTATCGTTTTTACATTTGTAACAGATGTTGAAATAGAGAGAAAATAGACGTGCATAATGTATCAAACAAACCGATAAAATTAGGTCACAGGAAACAATAAAAATTTACAAGCGTGAAAAATGTCGGTGACAATGGATGTTTCCAACCGAATGGAATTTTGTTTTTGGGTAAATTTTGCACGTGTGTTTGCGCTTAATTTATTCGTACAACATTAGTATGTATTTCGTTTGAGAGGAGTTTTATGTAGGTGATTTTACTCATAGATAGCGTTTCACTAAACTTCGGTTCTATTTAATTTATATCGTAACAAAAAAGATAAGAAACTGTGAGTCATTGTCTAAACATATGTACGTCTTTCCGTTTAATCTTTTCCTTTCTTTTACTGTACTTTCTTATAAAGATTTCATGTGGAGCCAGATCCACAAAAAAATCATTTGTTTAAATTACTTTACAGCTCCAGTGATTAACGCTATCCTCAAGTGCACTAAGCCAATAAAACGCGAACATAAATGTTTTCTTGCGATGAAAACAGGATGGGTGTTTGCTTTCCCTAATGTTGGCTTAGACAAAGATTACATCTTGACTGTTTTTACACACAAAAAACAAAAGTCCTTTTTGTTCCTAACAATTTGAAACACAAGTTTAAGCAAGAAAATCGTCGTTGGCGAATAGAAAGGCAAAAAATATGATTATGATGGCACTCAGCCAAAAAATCACCAGTTTTACATTATATCCTTTACATGATTTTCTATAGTATATACTATAGACAAAAAATTCATTCATTGCTGATGTGATAAACTAGAAAAAACCCTACTGTTTGAGTTCTGTTTGAACCCAAAAAAAAAGTTGCTATACTTTAAGGAAGCTTACAGCATATTCCTTTCTCTCCCAAATGACTCAACTGATTCTGCAAATAAAAAAAGTTGAAAGGATAATTGCGATGTACGACAACCCTTTCCCTAAAATGGAAATTTGACAGGGTTCGTATTACATTTTTTTGAAAATCATAATGACTACCGGTAGTGAAATATCTGTGTCTAGTGCCAAGATAAAGGACGAAAACGTAAATGGCGCAGTTCCATACCATACGTCAAAAGAATAATACTTTGTTTCGGAAATGAATTTAAAAATAAACACATATCCACATTTTAGCACGAACATTTACAATCACATTAAAGCATAAAGTTGCACGGGGTTTTGCTTGTTTTCCTAAGAAAGTATAGCTTTTGTAAACTAAAAAACCCAAAATGTTCCGTTAATGAATATAAAAACGTTTTCGTAGTAGCTAAATTTGGAAGCGTAGCATTGATTCCAACAAAACCGTTTCTTTACAGTTATTGCGTCATGTTCTAAGTCTGTAACATTAAGTAGTAAATTTGATTATGTAGAGGGATGGGATTGTTAATATTCGACCAACTATTTTTAATACTACTACGAGTCTACTAGGAATTTAATAAGCAGATGACATCAGTGGGGAAATTTGCAGAAGGGACACTCTACAAAATACACAAATAAATATACTAGATACATAAAGCATTCCAAAAGAAACTAACCGTTTGCAATCCCAGCAGCTATCGGTTTCTTCGTTTGAACTCGGGCAGTTGCATTATTGACCTAGAAAGACAACACCATTTGCATTCATATAAAATAAAAGCATTTCAAAAACAAATATTCAAAGAAAACACAGTAGATTGTTTTCGCAATATAATACATATAAAAAGGTCATCATTTCTATCTAGGTAATTTAATTAATTTTTTGGAAAGGAAACAAAAGAATACAGTTTTTTTGACATCGCACATGCAATTTTTACATTTTTCTATATTGTTGTTATAATCTTTTGAAAAAGTAGACAGACATTGTTGCAAACAAGTCATTTGACAGATACAGATAAAAATGCTTTTAGGGGGGCTTCGGTTCAGTCAAAAATTGTATAACATAATGCTACTTTGCATAGATTCATACCGTAGAAGACAGAAAGGAAACTTTGTGTTTCTCAGCACCAGCTTATTAGAAATTATACGTATTTTGCCGTTAGTTCATACTCTAATATTACACGTCGTGTCCAGAGTAATACTTCCTTCGTCAAATTAAATGCATTTAGATTTAGAGATTATTTTCTCTGCTCTCATGCATTCCTGCGATATTGTTACTTTGCGAGATTATCAATACACATTCACTAAATTACTTAGCTCTTTAAACTGATACTCTAAGAACCAGCTTAGAAATACTTATTAAGCTTTGGTAAGAAAGTGAAAGAAAATACGGCAGAGAAAGTATTACTTACATTCCATTTATTCATTACACGTTATGACACGCCCAATTTCACATTCTCTTTTAGGTTAAGCACATATAAAGAGGCTTGATCAAAATGTATTATGAATGAGCGGAAGACGTGAGCATACACGCTAATAAAAAGTAAAAAAGCGTGCAAAAAAGCATATAGTGCATAACATGCTACATATTTTCCTTGCTTTCACTTTTCTGGAAATGAAAGGAGACAGGAGTAAGGGGTGAACACGACAGGTGAAGTAAACTCAAGCGTCATGCTCTACTGCGGTACTAATATTTCGTGTGAAAGCATTCATAGCTCAGTAATAATGCAATACAACACGGAACATACGGACTTAAATAATTTAGGATTGTATTGCGTCCTACCTAATTTCAACTTAGCTTTTAGGAAAATGTCCAAAACAATCATCTATGTTGATTCATTTAGAAGAAACAGGGAGGAAATAATTTCAGCGACTTTTCAATAACTAAAGTTCTGTTTCCGTCAAATTAGCTTCATTGTCTTGATAAAAAATACGAGTACATAAAATTCATTTCATTAATTTTGAACAAAACAACAGAAATCTATAAAAACCTAACAATATCTCGGCAATGCTACATCTAAAATAGTGACAAACTTGTTCTGATTAACTTGAAAATAATGTTTCAGCCAGCTAATATGGTTTTCCTTTGATGGAAAAGTTTGACGAAAAATTCCACGGTGACTTTGGTTCTTTCAGACGTGAAACGACTATGTAAAAATACATACATTAAACTTTGAGATACCTAACTATAATTGAATAAGGTAGATTATGTTCATATAAGAGTAAATATACTAGCTCATTAAAGATGAACAGGAGAATACAACCCAATACAAAAAGGAAGACCCATCCGTAGTAAAGCACCTCTTATACAAAACCAATTTTCAAACCCAACTTTCTATCTAAGACATGTACGGTGTAAGCAAGCACTTTCCAGCATCCAAATTCAATCCCATTACCTACACACATCCTGTTTGAATATTTTATATTACTGCATTGCTCCTTGGAAACTGGACCAGGTGCCTATCATTATTTACACTTCATTTTCAGCGGTAAAAAAACCTCGTTCATTACCCCTACAATCAAACATGTAAGACCTGAGAGTCTGCGGCAGAATTACAAGCGCGTAACAGAAATTCCAAATGGAGAAATGAAGGCATTCGCAAAGCA
>JAANSQ010003363.1:0-10242 GCA_036850885.1 Lepidocyrtinus dapeste
ATAAAATTGCCTCTCTCACTTGCAGCCATGTCCTTGTGTACGATACAAATCTTTGAGTTTGTAGAATATTCAAAGAAAAATAAAAGTTGCGTGTTTCTGTTTGATCAAATACCCTTATCATGTCGCATATCAATGATTAAAATCGTTCACGCCATGGAGGGCGGTTGCTCATAAACAAAAAGTGATATTTTTTTCTATGAATTGCAGCCAAAGTCAAAGTTAATACTTTCTGAGTATGAAACGCTGGGAGCGCGAGTAGGCGAAAACCTTGTAGGTAGACATGCTGTCAGCAGTAAAAAAAATATTTCTGGTGACTGTGAAACAGGTAGAGTGGATTCTAGATTCTTGGTAGAGTTAATAACGTAGTCTAAACAAAAGCAAATGGAATGCCAGAGGGAGAGCGGAAAACAAGTTGACTCTAGCGTTATGTTTCACTTCAGAAAGCATTTTTATTACCAGGTAATATGTATAAAGCAGATTGCCCGTACGCTCCTTTTCCAGGTAATCACTTACACTATCGATGATGATGGCAAACATTACACCAGTAAATACATAAAAACAACGTTAGTTCGAGACAAACTTTTTTCTAGATTCGTTTTCCTCTTAATATATCACAGACAGACCAACCTTCAATCGGCCATTACCCTTTTTATTGCACCCTTTCACAGTCTTTCAGTTTCGCTTTTCGCCCAGGGTCACTTAAGCTAAGGTGCACTAAATGCTTATAGAATTACTACACTCTGTTATTGCAAAAGAAGTAATAAAAAATCACAAAAAAGGATCGACAATTCCGCAAAGAGTTTTCTTAAGTGGAAGAATTGATGTGAAAAGTATTACTCATTTTGCTCACTCTATATGGCTGTACGTGACAAAGAGTTAAAGTTCCAAGAAGTAAACTAAAGCTTTTAGACTTACTTATTCATTATTGGAGGAAAGAAGCTACCGATATTAATCAATTCGTCAACCTTTCTTCCATAGCGAACTAGTAAAAAATGAATGTATGTGTTTTAGTCATTATAGCACTTTCTCCATCAAAAAATAAAGTCATAGACATAAAAAAATCCATGCCTATATCAATCTACTGGAGAAAATGAACAGGAAAGAAATCATAAAAACAAGCAATGTTTTCACAAGGAAATGAAAGAGCACGATATTAAGTGTTTTTGAACAGCCTGACTTTGATATATGGTAGGATCATGTTAATCAATAACGGTAGAAAAAAGGTGTAAGGGTGCTACTGTAATAAAATCGTGCTTCACTTTCCCCACTTTCTTTTCTCCTGAGGAGGAAGGATTTTTTTTGGACAAGGAGCATAAGAATAAAAGGAATAACAGATATAGGCTACGGTTCACGTACACTCTCGAAGAATAAAACTTTTACTATATTTTAGCTTACATATAATAGTGTTGAGAAGAAACAAACAAGTCATTCGTATTAAAAACGTGTCGGGAAAGGTAGATGGTCGTGGTCGGCACTAAAAACGGAGCAAAGGGGAGAAATTAAGGTTTAATAAGAATTGACAATCTAAAAGTTTATATGCATGTACAATACATAGACTATATGAGACTTTCCCCGCTCGCTCCCTGCATTTTTTCTCTTTGTAAAGGAGAAAATTGTTGAAACATGTTTTCGTTCTAACTTACCTACTTATTCTTCCCGGAAAAAAATCTTTTATACTCTTCTAATAATAACAGTAATAGTAATGACATTAGTTGCTCGCTTTGGTCTATAGTATGCATGCATGAGAAGCATCCACATGGAAGTTTTTTTTACAACCCTCGCCTTTTCTTCTTTATCATGCTATGCATATAAAAACTTTAGCGTTTGAAAATGTGTACATAATGCAGATGGTATGGCTTTTAGTCTTATTTGTATTTTTGCCAACGAGCCATTTTTCCATACGCTGAAAAAAGAGTAATATCCATTTTAGTTGGAATCGTATGCGTAGAAATATCTAACGAGACAAACAAACAAGCAAATCTACTATGGACTGATACGCATGCACATGTAGATAAAAGCTTACTAATTCTGTATAAGTATGCAGGAATTTTTTGTAAGAATGTAAGAAAGCTTATAGTTTTTTCATCTAATCTTCCTCTGTAGGTTCTTTGTGTTGGGCGTTCCATGTACCATTTTGTGCATGTGCAACGTAATTCGTTTATTCACTCACGTCGAACCATTTTCTCTTTTTGGTCGTTATAAAAATACTGAACAGTATTTGCCTTTGAGCATTTTCGATCATCTATGTTCTCCCTATAGTACGCACACGTATCATGTGTAATGCGGAGTGTAGAGTAAGTAGTGTTCGGTGGTCCTGCCGAGCCACTGCCAGTACTACTGTTTTAATACATTTATTTACTGAGGCTCCAGCACACTCCCTAACATACTGACATATGCCATTGCGTGTGAAAATCTTATCAAAGAGACCGACACAAACAGAAAAAACACGTCCAATCTTCTAGGTTCTGCATATGCATGCACTCTTGAAAAATACTTTGAAAAAATGTATTCTATCAAGAAAAACTCCTAAAAAAAGTCAATGCCAGGGAAGGAGGAAAGCAATGCAGTGGAAAAAGCTGAATGTTTATGTCTCTCTCTCTCCTTCTTTTACACTCGTGTTCATTTTAACTAATGGATATAACACCTATAACGGAACACTTTTTTCAGGGTAAACACACATACAATATTATTAACGGAGATGAAGCAGAGAGTCAAGGTATAAACGTAAGGAGAAAAATTGGATCTCTCTTGGTGGATGGATTGAAGTACATATTTATGTCTGACGGCTTCGTGTAAAGTATTAAATTTTCACAAAATACAACGCTGAGGTGTTATGAACTACAAATGTTTGAGTATGACTTATCGTTAGTAAATGGGAATGACATGAGATATAAGCTAGAGTTGAGTAGTTATGGATGTTAGTCTGGCTCATGGCATTGTTGATAGTGCAAATGTTGAACTAATGCAACGCAACAACCTAACAGAGCTTTCTCCTTTTGTGTGTACTGTGCTGTCCAAAAAAAAACGACCTATTACCGTAATGACATTTCACAAAGAGAAGTCCATTTTGCTATTAATTGATGATGATGAAAACCGATATAGCAACTTCCATTAACAATTCATGTTGTCGTGAAACTTGTCAAGTAGGTAATGTGAAGAGAGTACAAACGTGTGAAGGCTTCACTAGGGTATTTTTTCTTTCTCCTTTCTTGGCAGCAGAGTGTTGTGACACCCTGCGGAATACATTTCAATATTTCATGGGATAATATTGTAAGGCTATATAAATAAGTATAGTACTACATCATCATTATCATTATAACCTTGTCAAATGTACAGCTACCCACACGGACCACTTTCACCCTTTGAGCCTAGCCACTTTTACCAGTGTAGCATGCCTACCGAAGCCTTTCCTAGTGTAAGTTTTTCGCTGAAATTAGATCCGCCGCTAATGTGAGAATAACACACAACCACGAAAATTGTGATCATAATCAGGAATCATGAAATAGAATCATTTTATTTTTGCAGAGAGGGACTGTGGGAAATGGAAAGCATCGTGTGTGTGATGTATACTACTTGTTTTATTTTTCTATGACGTGATCAGTCTCCACAAGAGGAGGGAAAGAGATGAAAGCAAAATATTATTGATAGATGTGCATGCTTGGAGGCACAACGGATACATAATAGAATAACATCCGAAATTATAAGTAGTACTAGTAGTTATGAAACACAGTCCATATGGGAAAACACTAGGGGCAAAATGAAATGTTTAGTAGTTATGTACATGGTTTGTTCCTTCTCTGCTATAAATACAATTAAGGCTCACATTCCCCCATAGAGATTTCAGACACGCGCGAAGTTTGAAAATGTAACAATTTTCAAAANGTTTGTTCCTTCTCTGCTATAAATACAATTAATTCGTCTAGGTGAAAGCGGATACTATAGAAAATGACGTTGGTTTCATGTTTGCAGTGAAGGACACGAAAAAGCATGCATTCTTGCATACACTTAGATATATCTAAAGATCGTTATTGAAATTCCAAACTTTTGGTAGCAGCAATAATTCGCAGAAAGAATGCACCGTGGTTCCAATAGTATTTGGGGTAAAAAATTCTTCATATTATTATTATTATTATGAATGCATGTCCTCTCCAAATACTAGTTGAAGGTCAGGAGGTTAGGACACGAAAAAGCATGCATTCTTGCATACACTTAGATATCTAAAGATCATTATCGAAATTCCAAACTTTTGGGAGCAGCAATAATTCCCAGAAAGAATGCACCGTGGTTCCAGTAGTATTTGGAGTAAAAAATTCTTCATATTATTATGAATACATGTCCTTTCCAAATACTAGTTGAAGGTCAGGAGGTTACATTATGCATATCATTAATTTTATGGAATGGGCGGTCTCTTAAACGGCTCATAAAAACGACTATTCCTTGATGGGATTTCTCCAGAGATTTTATTTCCATGCATTTCAAGTACCCCATGCAAGTGCCCACAGCGAGCGGACAAGAGGGTGGACCTCATTTTCGCAAGAAACGCTAATTGCTTTTCGCCAAATGTTCAGCCTCTTTCTTTCCACCTGGTCGTTTAGAAAGCGAATTTCCAAAGAAAAGTATGATTTGCTTGGAACTAGACGTTTACCCCGTCACGCCAAAAAAATAGGTTAGGTTTTGTAAGTACGTACTATACTCTCCAGAAAATTAGACAGTTTAAGGTAAAGCGAGGACGTAAAAACCCGCAAAAGTATAAAAGTCAAGTTTTCTACATGCTCTCGGCTTTGACAATGCAATAAGTTGTTTTAGTGGAGGACACTTTCATATTAGGAGCATTGAGCACGACACGGGAACACGAGCGGCAATAAGTAGAGATATGATGATACGAAACCACACCTATAGTTATCCCAAAGCAATTTAATTATATGGAATGATAGGATATCTCTCGGTTTTGCAGAACCATTCCAAAACTTTTTAAGAGAAGCTGTTTTTCCAAAGAATTTGATTTTAGAGAGCCCTTCTAGTTCACGTAGAAGCGGAAGAAATTACGTGTTATTTTAGTCCTAGTTTTCCTTCCACGAATGATATATGTCCAGGAAGAAGGTTTTCAAAGTCCAGCTACTAGGAACACTTGAAACACACGTAGGCATTTTACAATTTCAGCATGTTTCCGATAAGAAATTTTTTTCAGAGCGACAGAGGAAAAACGTGCTTGTAAAATTGGAAGGAAAATTCCTTTTTGTATAGTAGTCCCGGCTTAAAGTTATGTCAACCAGCTTAAGGCTTAAGGTAACATGATTTGTGCTCCTTCTTCTGACTTGTGTCAGATCATGAAGAATAACATTCCACTGCTACTGTAGTTAACCAAATCAACTACTATTATCGTAGGTACGATCTATCTACCTGACACCAGCCAACAAAGGTTTAAGCGGTTTGCTTCCGTAGGAGCAGTACTAATGCAACCACACAATTGCACTATAACATCGGGTTCATGTTACAACAGTCGGAATTCTAATGAAAAGGCTTGTAACAAGACTCCGAAACCAAAATACTTTTCATTTTACGAAAATATTATTGCAGTCATGAGACGCAAAGTGAGAGCGAGGAAGAGAAATGTAGGGAGTGTACATGATGCAGTGCAAAGCAGCAGCAGTTCCTGAGCCTTTAAGTCTGACAAGAGCATGAGGGAGTTGTGAAACAAAACGGCTTTTGCATAATTCACAGATTTTGGAGAGTCATGAGGCAAGAGGAGGAAGCAATCAATCTTCATAAATCACAGGATGGGGACTAGCACTGAAATGTATGTGACTTTCTCCCACTTTCTCTAATAAGATTCATTCCGCTTTTACTAATACAATGTATTTATAGTTATTCAAAACACTGAGGGAGATCCTTCCCACCCAGCTATACACAATTTTCTATAAAAAAAGAGGTTCATATCATATAACCTCTTTTTCCTCTCGTTAAAAACAATGTTTATGTTTTAGGTATACAACCTAGATGTTTAACTGCCGCTAAGCCGTTGAAACATACGTGAGCATAAAGCTTGTAAATATGCATGTAGCATAAAAATAGGCATACTCATCCTGCATACATATTGAATTCCTTATCTAAATCTTTGCTTTAAGTAAAAGCTCAAAATCAACATGAATCACAAGTCAGAATCACAAGTTTTTTTTTAAATTTTAGAAGCACGTTAATTCCCTTTTCTTTAGCTTAAACGAAATGAAGTAATTTTCATCTAATGATAAAAACTGCTAGATCAATCTTTTCATGGAAATGTGCTCTTTTAACTTTTGGCATTTACGTGGGCAAAACTTTCGGTTTAAAACCAAGTATATATATTCTTCAGAAAAAGAAGAAAAATCAATCATAATCTTTTACGTCTTATGTGAAGTCTTTATCTTTCTAATTTTCCCTGTGCGCAATTCACCCAACTTTTTGGAGTCTAGTTCCTTTAGAAAAAGCTTTTACTTTAGTTCTCAATCATCCATTAAACTGATTACATTGTTGTGTCATAATGTGCTCACATTTCCTTGTAAAAACTTAAAAGCATGCTGTTAGTGTTCCCATCCCTTTTAAATTTCTCTTTCTTGGGGAACAAGCTGACAATAAAATAATGATCATGTTGTTAGACTCTTTCTACGACACTTTGTGCATCACATTACAAATTAATGTGGCAAAAGTATATAACTTCGAGGGAAAAAAACTGTCTCCATCAAGAGAACAAGAGTTAAACCTTCTGTTCAGAAAAGAGCAAAATTGGACAACTTCAAACAACAACTGCTCAACTTTCCGCATGATGATTTAATCGATGCAGTGCAAATTACGAACAAAATATTTAAAATCTCTGCGCATTATCGTCATCTGTCCCCTTCACTGACACTGGCAAACGTCTCACCTACCATATAAATTATGTAGGATAACGTCTACATACAACTTGGGTCATATAAAACTTTTATCCTTGTAAATGTCCCACCTGCCACCTTTCTCACAAACTTAAAGCGAAATGAAAAAGATAATAGACAGGTTCTATCTAGCATTTAAACACTTAAGTATAGAGCCCTCTGCTTTTTATAAAATGCTGCTGCTCACATGATAAGAAGAGATTAAACGTTGGGAGAAGAACACAACTTGGAGGAACAACAGCAGTCATGCATGCATGTACACAAGACCTTCATTTCCTCCTTTCGATCTTTTCCTTCTTTTGTGCTTTTACTTTAGTGCTGATGATGATGATGAAACAAACAAAGAATCTTTTTCCTTTTCTTCGCTTAAGAGAAAGAGGTGGTATCCGAAGGAGACCTGGAGAAAAATTAAATCCTAATTAGGAGTGAAATACTTCAGAACCAGGCCTTCCCATCCGTTCCAGCTCGCTAACCATGCTTTCCATATCTTCATCAACATCATCCCCAATCACCAAGGACCAGCAGCAGAGCATCGCAAGGAATGTAGACAACACAAGCAGCAAACGAGCAAACCCCTAGTACAGTAAAAACTTTCTCCATCCATTCATTCATCCGTGCAAGCTCCAGAAGAAGAGAGAAAGACGACCAGCAGCAGGAGCCTAAGAACTTTTCTGGAGATAAAGATACACAAAAAGCAGAGTGTTGTGACTCCGTTAATCACTTATAATAATACGACCTCTCAATTTCCATTCCTCTATCTCTTCTCCCTCTCTCTTTTCTTCTCTTCCTGATGAAAAACATACATTGTAAATGTTAGCAGCAGGATATCACTATCTCGTGATTCCTTCGTCGACCAAAGTTTTTTAGTCTCTCATCCTCTATCTGATTTCATATTCAGAAATTACAATGGTCTTTCATCCTTTCATGCTGGAAGCAGGGACGTTCGTATAGTTGATGATATGCGACGCTCGTAACTGCCAGCGGTGATTGATATTCATGCAGGATAGACAGATTACATGATTTAAACTCCCACCGTCTACCGAACCACATACACTCAGGCCAAGCTAGAAACAGGTCACATGAACAAACTTGGTCTGGAGGATTATACGATCTACATGACAAGTAATGTACATATAACCTAACGCGGTGTACGATACTTAAATCTACATATATTTTTTGGTGAATTGGGAATAAGACTGATGGTCTCTAGCTTCTCCTGTTCCAGAACGTCTTATCTTATAAACAAGAAAGTCTTTTTTTTACTCATATAGGAAGCATCCCTAGCACGTAGATTCTTTTCCAAACCTGCCTCTTCTTCCTTTAGAAGCATCAATATTTTCACATTTAAAAGCATCAAGGTTTAAGCCTACAGGCAAATGCTCTAGTTATTTGGAGTATTTTGTGTTTGATAGTGTAAGAAAAGGCAGGATCCAAGCCAGTCATTTCTCTCATTGGGCTAGTCCTTTTTCACTGGAATGATCTTCTCACAGGCACTTATTCCCTCGCAGCCTTTTCTTTTCGGACTAACCTTTTCCCTTTCATTTTATCTTATTCCTTTTTCACAAGACATAATTCTTTCAAAATGAGCAAAAGGTTTTAATATACCATCACATAGACTTAAGCTTAAATCCAAATGTATAAACTATTTTACCAGTGAGAAAGTGAGTGAGAAGCTTCAAGCTCTGCATCATTATCATCATGCATGGGAGAAAGCACGAGTGACTAAGGGAATTTAGCTGGAAAGTAAATACCTAGACGAATCCAAATATAGTAAAGAAGAGCCAAAAGTATTTTTGCTTTTCTGGCTCTTTCTTTCTCTCTCTCTTCAAAATACCATTCAATGTGAAGGAAGAAGACATGAGATGAGATGGATGACTTCATGCCCTTCTAACCACTATCCTTTTACCTTCAAATGCATATGATAATATACAGGATTTCATCACATGTATACATACACATCACGAACAAAATTATTCGTCCAAAATTTGTTGAGCAAAAAGTTAAGAAGGTAAGTAGACGCTGTCTGCTTCCACTTTCCAGAATAATTCCAGAACATAATACACACGAAAAACACTAAGGATGGATGTGAATGGATAAGCAAGCATTTGCTCCCTTTGCCCTTTTCCTACTTTTTTTACTTATCATTTCTTCTCCCATAATCCATTCACATAATACCAAGCTCTTCATCCCTCTTCATACCTTTATCCGTTATGCGTTCTAACGACTACGGTGTGGAAAGTAAACGACTTTACTCTCTAAAAAAAATTTAGGCCTAGAAGCAATATTCTAGGATTGGGAAAGAATAATAGGATGCAATACTACAATGACATGTACTTTTCTAGGAAAAATCCTTTTTCATCTCATCATGTCTATATCGATCTGCACCTATCCATAGCCAGCAAAACAAACTATATCATAGCGACATTATCAGTAGTAGCTTCTATGATGATACGAGTATTAGCAAATGATAATACGGCGGTTTGGCGGTATTCCGTCTTTTTTTACTCTTCTTGTCCCCTTGAGAAGTATTAACCTTGGAATTCTACTTAATTGTTTCGCTTAAAAAATGTGATCCTTTAGGCACAAAAGAAAGGAGCATGTAAAGTTTCCCAATGCAATTGTAAGAGGTAATAATGCTCCATGTAAAATGATAATACGGCGGTTTGGCGGTATTCCGTCTTTTTTGACTCTTCTTGTCCCCTTGAAAAGTATTAACCTTGGAATTCTACTTGTTTCGCTTAAAAATGTGACCCTTTAGGCACGAAATAAAGGAGCATGTAAAGTTTCCCAATGCAATTGTAAGAGGTAATAATGCTCCATGTTTCCGTTTCTCTTGTCACCCTATAAGGTATTCTACTAACTGTAAAGGTACTCCCTCAGAATTAACGTACATAATTAGATGAATTTTTTCTACAATGGAAGACTTGGGTGACATTTTAACTGGTTATGCCTAAAGTAACGAAATTCACCAAGGTAAAATGTTAATTTATTTATTCCTTCCGAAACTGTTTTTGCTTATTTTCGAATATAAGAAGCATTCTAAAGTACCAACTAAGCTTGTAATTGTCTATTTCACTTCAACTCGAGTATTCCAAATAGTAGCTACTACTAGCCTACTAAATAGCAACTTGCAGCCTGAACCTAGGTTCCAAATCCATACAGGATGGAGTCGAAATGGGCACAGTGGGTGCGAGCCATAACCGCTTACGAAATGGTGAGTCTCCAAATATCGGCAGTGTATTATAAATTCATTAATAGTTAACATTAATAGATACATTTACACCTCAATCGTATACATTTTCGGTTGATTCACAGTATCTGTGTGGTCTCCACTTAT
>JAANSQ010003364.1:0-10241 GCA_036850885.1 Lepidocyrtinus dapeste
TTGTAATCCTTTTATACCTCAGCGAAGCTATGTTTCTATCTGCTTTAAAGCATTTATTGAACTCTACAATTCCAAAATACATGAATCTGACTGAACGCTGAACTAATACGTAATTAAATTACTTTAACGGATGATTTTTGTACGCAGCACCAGCACTCTGGAGAAGAAACGAATTAAATAAAAAGTCTTTTGACAAATATTACAGTAAGCGCAAACAGTTACAGTCGATTTCCAGGATTTCATTCCCTCACCAAAAAAACGTATAAACTGCTGTACAGATTAGAGTCTCAACTCGTTTCAATATACAACAACGATACTGTTATAAATGAGTGGTGTTTAGGTGCGATGCTCAAAATCCCCAGTTTAAAAAATCGCAGGAAGGAATGAAATAATTAAACTTTTGTCTGCATAGGTCATTATCACGACCACGAACTGACTTATTTTTTAACCGTAAGTAACGAATTGACATTAGTGGTGATATGTTCAAATCATGAATCAGCTACGTGTCGTCCGGCTCCGGACCAGCTCCCTAAAGTTAAATTAGATAACTTACATTCACATTAAGTCCGTTTTTACTTACAACAACCAACACGTTGCTCCTGTTAACATCAGCACGACTTGAACAACACTGCAAGCCATGAAAAATTATTTTTCATGTCATTTAATAATTCTTCGTACTAATACCTCAACATACTTGTTAAAATTACCGAATACCTTCTGTTAGGACCTTTTGGAACGAGAAAGGGTAAAACAATACCCACGCCGCCCCACAACACAGTAAAAAACAAAACTGGAAACACAGACGCGCCCATGTTTATTTACTTTCTCCAGTAACCTTGTCCAAACTTTATTTAAAGTTAATTATAAGTATTTAAAGTAGAGATTTACTACTGAGTGAGTCTGAGATGAGATATTACGATATTAGCTTATTTACGAACATGTGAAGTGTGAAACAGGTCGGGGAAACCCATCCCATCTGGTTAAGATTGCTTATTTTCCCCCTTGAGTTACTAATGTACTTCTCGTTCACGTTCACATGATATTGATAATGACTCTGACTTACTCAGGTTCTTATGGAAATGTCAACAAAGAGGAAAAGTTTGCATTAATATATAGGGGCTAGTTGAGACATGTGTTAGTTTAAACGTAAAGGGAACAATAAATTAAAAATATTGGAAACCTACTGTCCCTGCGGAGGCTCCAGGATCCTGACATCCTTGGTTCTGGCAACCTAGATGACTACTCTGAGCTGGCTACACCTTCTGGTCTGGAGTTTGAGGAGATCCAACATGCATGATTTTTGAAAGGTGAAGTTGATCTTCATTTGGAGAAATAGCCTGCATCGGGCGAAAGATTGGCAAGGTTTCCTTGCGGTTCCTTACGTTCTACAGGTGGAGGTGGTGCTTTGGTATGGTGGAAGGTATTGTATATGGGAGAATGATTTTATTTCATCATATACATGGCTTATAAACTTTGACAAACTTCTGGTCATGGATCTGATAATACGATACATGAAGATGATATACAATACTGCCCTTTTTAAGGTTTATGAACTTCCCGCGAGGTACTACTTGTGTTTTATCGCTTAAAATTATAAAAAGCCAAAAATGGGTATCAAGATTTTGCAAAAACCTAGTTATTGTCTTCGGTTTACGATTAATCAAAAGTGACTTTGAATATTACAAGAAGACAAACCAAGTTATTTAATCATGTAGACCATTAAAAGCTCATTAACCTGCCCAATTGCCCATTATCATTTTAAAAAATATTCTTAGGAATTCAACTGATCCAGTATTTGCTGTTTATTAAAATTTGTCAATTATCTCATAATTTTCTGGTGAACCAATGAGCACATGAAGAGACAATTAAACCTGAGCCCGCAAAACAACATGTTTATTGTCAGCATTTAAAATTATGGCTAGAAATTGACAAGCTAATCTAACGTCACCTTGAGTAATTTATCTGATATTTATGAGCTATATCAATTCAGAAAAATGCATGAAATGTTTCTGCATTCTAATTCAATTTAATAATGCCACTTGCGTCATCTAGAATTACAACAAGATGTAATAGAAGGATAGAATATTCATGTCCTCATAAATATATGCAGATCTCGAATTTCTCACCATGAATTAAAATTGGTTTCAGACGCTTCATCTGCTCTTTAATGCTTAGCTTAACAAGATTCGTTAATATATTGATTTTTATTATGTAGGAAACTATTCTTTAGCAATACAGGCATATGATTTGATTCTCCACAGTCTTATTTTGCCCCCATCAAATTGACTTAATTGTTGTTTTGGCTTCATCCGCATGTCCTTCTTCTAAGCAGATAATCACCTCAAGAACGCCAACATTAGCACCATTAACATTTTGAAACTGGAATGATTCTTACTTTATCCTCATTCTTTTAAAGGTCATTCCTTTACTGCATGATCTTAAAAACACTTTAACGAGCAAACCAGATGAATCAGACCAGTGCTACCCTGTAACCAGTTCTATTTAATGAGATTTGCCTGGGGCGATCAAAACTTTAAGTGATGCTCATCATAAAGGTATTCTTGGTTTAACATTTGCTTGAAGAGATTGCTGTAATTGTTTTTAGTCCAGTCTATATCTCATAGCCTTCGTGAGCGGACAAGTAAAGGTTTTGCAGAGTTTCTTTGAGAGATTGTTCAAGATGAAAACCTTAATATTTCTAGTTTTCCTCCAGCTTTCAGTAAACTGCGTAGTTTGCCACACTCCACTTGAACTTGCTATGACTATGCCCGAGTCTACGTCAGAATATTGGTCTTGTTCTAAACTGTCGCCTGCCTTGGTCACGGAAATAAAGAGCTACAGGACTGTCGTGCAAAAAATTGGAGAGTTCATTCTAAATGGGGAATTCAAGGGGGCAGCCTACAATAATTTGACAGATTTTGTGGACAATTATGGAGCGAGACTTACTGGCTCCGAAGCACTGGAGAAGGCTATTGATAATGTTCTACTGAGAATGAAGTATGCTGGACTAGACAATGTACATAGTGAAGATGTAACCGCTCCAAAATGGGTTAGGTAAGGTAGTAATCTTATTGTTGTTTGATTTATTTCAAAGGATGATTAATTTTAAAATACTAAAAATGTGTTCTTCTCATGGTCCCAACAAAGAGGTTATGAGAGCTTGATCATGACACTTCCTTACAAAAAGAATATCCAAGTGCTCGGCCTCCTCCCAACTGTTCAAACCCCAGAAGAAGGAATCACCTCAGAAATAGTAGTGGTTGATAGCTTTGAAGATCTCCATTCAAACAAGAACGACGTGCTGACCAAGGTCAAAGGTAAAATTTTGGTCTTCAACCACCCATTTGATGACGCTGTGAACGCAGTAACGTACAGACACCGCAGTGCGATTGAAGGTAGCAAGGTGGGAGCGTTGGCAACGATCGTACGCGCCTACGCGACCTTCTCTTTGGGTACTCCACACACGGGCGAGATGCACTACGATGAATCTCACGTTGCTCCCATTCCATCCGCAGAGATCAGCATAGAAGATGCATCTCTTTTAGGGAGGCTTTATGCCAAAGGGCAGAAAATTGTTCTCACCTTGAAGCTACGAAACCAACGAATGGGGAATATCACCACACGAAACTCTATCGGAGACTATACCGGCTCCACATTTCCGCACCAATATATGATGGTGTCAGGACATGTTGACAGCTACGATGTAGGTCAAGGTGCACTGGATGATGGGTACGGAGTGATACTCTCCATAATGGTACCTGAGGTTTTAAAAAATCTCCAGCTCTACCCTAAGAGAACAATTAGGACCATTATATGGACGGCAGAAGAATCCGGTAAAATACCGATAGGAGCGCAGCAATACGTTGAGGAACATCTTGATGAGCTCAAAAACTATACCATGTTTCTGGAAGCAGATTCTGGAATATTTGACGTGAAGGGATTGCTCTTGAACGGAAGCTCCAAAGCTGTGTGTATAATCAAGGAAGTGTTGAGATTACTCGAGCCGGATATAATCCCCAATACTACTCTTTCATATGATTTCCCTGAGCTCAAGACAGATATTGTTCAACTAATGAAAGCTTCAGGCGTTCCTGGCGCTCTGTTGCAGACAGACTTTGACAAATATTTTTGGTATCATCATTCCAACGCTGATACTGTTGAAGGACTTGATTCTAAGGATTTGGACAAGTGTCTGGCTCTCATGGGTGCGGTGAGTTATGTATTGGCAGATTTGAGTATTATGTTACCAAGAGTTTAAAATAAACAGAATTTCATGATGTATTTCTGGATATTTAAGAATGATGAGAAAAAATTGTGTAAAGTTTAGTTTGGCAGAAGAAATGGTTTAATTATTTAGATATAAAATGAGTAGTTTAATCCGTTTGTTTGATTTCGAATCTGAAGTCTAAAGCGGTTGGTTTATTTTCATTTACCTCATTTCCATAAGATCAGCAGATATTCCGATATAAAACTAAAACATAATTTTCGGGTTCAAGAACAATTTGTTGCGCATAGACAACCACAACATTTCGTTACACTTTTACGACTTGACTTACGTAACTAAGGTACAACTTACGATAATTCATTCGACTTGAATAGATTTATTAAATTCTACAAGATTTATGATTACAATGATTCATTACTATTTTCCCGAATAATTCACAGTCAAATATAAAAGCAAATAAAAGTCAGTACACGAGAACAAAGCTAACCATTTTTGTTCTGACATGGCGCATCACTATAAAAATCCCTTGAAGGCATTCTACCCTAAGAAGGTTTAACGTCTACAGAGGGTAAGGAAATGAACCTTTCATTTACGTTATTAACTAAAAAAAACTAGTTTAACTAATCCATCATCTAATCTTAAGTAGAGCTAAAAGCTCAATTTTATTACAATGGTAAAATTCTTTTATGATTTACGCAAGCTTGTTTGGAGTCTGGGGTATATTGAGAAATTGAGTTATCTGTTCAATAGCTTTGCATTTCTCTGCATTGCATTGTTAGCTAACTGGCATGTTGTAATTTGCTGTAAATTCTTGCCAAAATATTCTGTTGTTTCAGTTAGAACAACACATTGGTCAGACTGAGGGAAGCCGCAAAAATTCTAATCATTCCTACTCGACGACAGAAAGGGTTCGTTCGACAGAATTCTTCATTCAACTAATTTAACTCTATATTCTGCTCCTAAATATGTATATTATATCCTCTCTCCCTCCTGATACCTACAATACACATTATATTTACATTAATCAAAATCGTAATCATGAAATGAATTGGATTTTCACACCTCATGATATTCATGCTCCCAATATTCCCAATCCCAAACTCAAACGAAAAGGTTTTTCGCATTTGGCGTTCAGCATTCGTCGGCATTGAGTAGGGTAAAGTGTAGAAACACGAACGTGGCAAATATTCCTTACGAAATCTCGTGCACCTCTACTCTTGCCCTGTTCGGCCTCGGCTTAGCTCTACTTCACGTCACCATTGCATTCTTTATAAACCCAAACCCAGCTTGTGTAGTTTTTTTAACAAGTAGAATATTTATTTTTTTATCCGGCTTGTCAAATGGCAAAGATTGGTGCTTGATACAAAAAAGCAATCCAAGCTCAAAGTCCAAAGCTGAAAGATTGACTTGACTTGTTGGTTGTTCGAGCCAGGTCCAAATATTTAGGTGCATTTCTACAATGCTTCGTGTAGTCTCTGTGTAAGAGTGTGCACTTAAAATTGAGTTTATGTAAGTGACCCTCCAAGAAGTATTACCTCGCCGGCTGAATGTCATTCATTAAGTAAAGTTTTAAGAGGTAGTAAAGTTATATGATTGAGACTACTCCAAAGTTTAGCCGTATGTTTGCTGGTTACAGTTTGACCTGAATTNATTGAGACTACTCCAAAGTTTAGCCGTATGTTTGCTGGTTACAGTTTGACCTGAATTAATTTGTCAAATAGTATTTTTAATAAAATCTCTTCCTAACTTGGTAAGTTCTATTGCCAGATTGATGGTTTGTAGTTTAATTTTGAACTTTTGTTATTGGGATTGACCATCTGATCATGGCGTTTTTGAATCTTTAGGTAAGTAATCGGTTCTGGTCTGATAAATGTTCTTTGCTTATCTAGGAAGTTTCCAAATTTAGCCAGTGCCAGTAGAAGCAAGTCTTAAAAGACGAGTTCTGGCTGAACCATGTCGTCCTTGTACAAAATGTCATATTGTGCGAGGATAGGATTAGGCAGACCTTTTAGTTTGAATCGTTCGCGTAAGTCCTTCCATTACTGGTTTTAATGAAAACTTTTATGTAAATTGATAGCTCTGTTTGTTGTGAACTTGAAACTGTATTATTTCTATATCTTAATTATATCTCGTGCTACAGTTAGAAGATATTTATCCAGAACCGCGGCGATTAGTGGACAACATGTTAACCTTCAAATTAAAGATAATATTGCGGTGATCAGGCTGGATAATCCTGGCTCTAAGGTAAGGTCTTGTTCAAATTACAATTCGCCTTACGTCCTACTTTTATAAGCTGGTTGTAGACCTGCTCCAAAGCGTATTTTATCGCTGGAACTGGGGGATAAACTGGCTGAGATTAATTGGCTTGCTTCAAAGTGAGCCCTATAAGTAGAGCTCGGTTGAAGATAACGCCGCACAAAATACGCTTAACAAGCTTTCTACAAGCTCAATCATTTACCATTCACTTTATCCCTTGGCTTAAGCTAATTAAATAATTATGGGATTATTAACGCTTACAGGTAAACGTCTTAAATAAGGGCGTTATGGACGAAGTCGTACAAGCAATGAAAGAAGTGAATGCCAATTCTAGTGTTGCAGCGTCCGTTGTGATATCAGCGAAGCCAGGGTGCTTCATCGCTGGAGCAGATATTAGTATGATTGAAAGGTCAGTTACATAATTTAATTTAACCAATAGGTGGTATTGGTATATGATTTAATTAAGTTCACTCCATAAATGATTAGGAAGTGAGCCTTATTGTCTCTTAATTTATCCATCTCATTTATTGATTTATTTAATAGTTGTAAAACAGAAGAGGAAGTGTACAACCTTTCAAAGTCGGGTCAAAATGTATTAGCTGAAATCGAAAGTTCACGTAAACCCGTGGTAGCCGCTATTTATGGATCTTGCTTAGGAGGCGGGTTGGAGGTGAGAACTGAGAAAGATGGCTCTATTGTGTCTGACTAAATTTTGTTTGTGACACATTCTTAAAATGTAAATTTATAATAGGTAGCGTTAGCTTGCCACTACAGATTAGCAGTGGACGATAAAAAAACGGGACTGGGAGTCCCCGAAGTCATGTTGGGTTTACTCCCAGGAGCAGGTGGAACTCAAAGACTTCCAATGTATGCCGGTCTCCCCAACTCCTTAGACATGATGCTCACCGGGAAGACCCTTAAGGCAGACAAGGCCAAAAAATTTGGAATAGTAGATCAACTAGTAAAGCCTCTTGGTCCAGGAGTTGACACTGCTGAGAAGAGAACTATGGACTACCTGGAGGAAGTGGCAATTCTTACAGCAAAAGGTCTAGTAAACGGAACCATCAAGAGATCCAAGAAAAAGTCCCTAATGGACAAAGCCCTGGCAATAGCTCTGAGGTTTGATTGGGTCAAGGACAAGATTTTCGAGAAAGCCAAGGGTCAGGTCATGAAACAAACCAAAGGACTTTATCCAGCACCACTGAAAATTCTAGAGGTTGTGAGGACGGGAATCGACAAAGGCCCCGTGTCGGGATATGATGCAGAGGCGAAAGGCTTTGGGCAACTAGCAATGACTTCAGAGTCGAAGGGGCTTATCTCTTTGTTTCATGGACAGACCGAGTGCAAGAAGAATGCCTTTGGCAAACCTCAAAGACCAGCTAGGTGAGTGTTAAAAACAAATTTTTTCATTCATTTGTTTTCGTCCTTCCATCCTGTCAAATTCTGACTTTTCCATTTAGTCAGTTTTTCTTGAGCGAAGATTACGTCGCACGAACGAGACCAAATGAGGTCGAAGCGCGTCTGTCTATGCTCAAACGTCCAGAGTACATTTTTTCAAATTTTTCTTTTCTCCGAAAAAAAATCCTAATTATTTTGGGTATAATTTATTTTATTTAAAAATATGACTTTTTTAAACTTATCTTTTTCCTCTAGGAATCTCGCTGTTTTGGGAGCTGGTCTCATGGGGGCTGGTATTGCTCAAGTTTCAATCGATAAGGGTTACCCATGCATCTTAAAGGATGCCTCAGAACAAGGCCTAGTTCGTGGTCATAATCAGATATCAAAGAACTTCCAGACTGGAGTGAAGCGTAAACGTTATGCCAAGTACGTCTGATTAAACACGTCTGATATGTCGTCCCAATTAAACGTACAAATGAGTTCATGAAACAATGATATTTTATGACATTGTTATTTCATTTTCAGTATTGATGTGGAACGGTTCCTAGCCAATTTATCTCTCCAGCTGGACTACAAGAACTTTGACAAACTGGACATGGTGATAGAAGCTGTCTTTGAAGATATCGATTTGAAGCATAAAGTAATTCAGGAGGTGGAAAAACACATTCCGGAGCATTGTGTGTTCGCTTCAAATACGAGTGCCCTCCCAATAGGAGATATTGCCAAGGCCAGTAAACGCCCCGAGAAGGTCATTGGCATGCATTATTTTAGTCCTGTAGATAAAATGCAACTGCTGGAGATTATCACAACGGACAAGACTTCACAGGATACTATTGCCTCCGCTGTTGATGTAACTTCTTTTTTAATTATACTTTATCAAACTTTCCATGAATTTTGACCCTTCGAGTTTAAATGTTTTTGTCTATGGTTTTAGGTTGGACTTAAGCAAGGCAAAGTGGTCATCGTTGTAAAGGATGGTCCAGGGTTCTATACCACCAGAATTTTGGGAGCCTTTGCCAGTGAGGTTACTAGATTACTTTTGGAGGGAATCGACCCAAAAACGATGGACAAATACACTACCGAATTTGGATTCCCTGTGGGAGCCTGTACTTTGGTAGATGAGGTTGGTCTGGATGTTGCCTCTCACATTGCTGCCGATTTTGCGAAAGTGTTCGGTGATCGATTCACTGGGGGAATCCAGCCAACCCTGTTAGCTGATTTTGTTAAGGATGGGAATCTGGGGAGGAAATCGGGGAAAGGGTTTTTTATATATGATGGCTCCAAGGGCTCCAAACCCATAAATAACGAAGCAACAAATATACTCGCCAGAAACAAAATCCCAGCGAAAGGCTCTCTGGAGAAAGAAGACTGCCAAATTAGAATGATTTCTAGGTTCTGTAATGAAGCAGTGATGTGCTTACAAGAGGGTATCCTCCGTAATCCGGTATGAGCTTCATTATCTAAATAATTGCTCATAGATTGGAAAAATTTTATCATTTGACTATTTTTTATGCACAGCTGGAGGGAGATATTGGAGCAGTTTTTGGCTTAGGATTTCCTCCAATGACAGGCGGACCCTTTCACTTTATTGACAAATACGGTGCTGACAAGCTCGTTGGGAAGATGAGGGAGTATGAACAAGCATACGGCTCAACCTTCACCCCTTGTCCCATGCTGGATGAGTATGCCAAGGGTGGTAAGAAGTTCTTCCCCGCTAAATAATCTAAATCCGTTAGCCCGAAAAGATTACAGTTTACCAAAATCACAAATTATTATAGCTTATTTCCAACTACAATAATAAAAGGACTTTAATTACCTACTCGAGACCAAATGTAAATAAATTGATAATTTGTACATACTTTTCATGCGACGGAGGGTTTGGAAATGTGTGTGCTTGGATTTTGTCATCATTAGAGTGTAAAAATAGCGCTTAAAGTTTAGAGTCAGGTGCCTTATTGTGTTTTCAATCAATAGAGCAAGAAAGAAAGTGATTTTGTAAATATTTAATTGTCCGAAAATGATCTATCTGGCGAGTAAATATCGAATATTATTACTTAATCGGTGAAACCTTACACTTTTAGTCTTACGTTTAATTTATTGATTTATTATTATATTAATTTCAGTAAATGTCAAACGAGAATGTTTATCGGAAGGAAGCATATTGAACAATATAATGCGTGCATAGTACTTACTTACTTAGTCTCTTCAAACGACGCCCTATCACCGAAAGTAAAAACCATGGGTCAGATCAAACTCCTATAGAACAGCAATTTCAAATAAGGGAAACTTCATATTTTGAATTTATCCGATTTTCCTCAAAATTAGGATTTAAGCTATCCCTGCGACTGGCTGTTAAACGCAA
>JAANSQ010003365.1:0-10240 GCA_036850885.1 Lepidocyrtinus dapeste
CAGTCCAACTTTTTCAAAAGGGCAATGGCCACCGAAAAAACAGCTGAAGCCTAAGGTGTTGTAGTTGTGCTTCCTCCGATCAATCAACATCGCTGAAATATTTTAAGAATTTCAAATACGTCGGTATGAATTTAAGAAATCGATTAACCGTAAGAAAAATGTGAATATTTGCTACCAAAAGAATTTACACTGATTCAGAGATAAATTAGCAAAAGTTGAAGTTTATATAGTATGATTTCCGGTTTATATTAAGTCATCATAGACCTTCTGGTATTGTCACGAGGAAAGCGTGTAGCTATTTAAAGGTAAAGGTAAAAAGACAATTTAAAGTTCATATATTATTTTATCAGGAGATTCTCGATTAAAGTTAATTTCCTCTGATATAAATTTCATAATAAATATCTGAACAGGCTTGTTACGCCCTTCGATTTTGTTTATTGTGGTTTTCTGGTGTGACATTTCATGTCATTCATGTGTCACTTTTCTGTAATGGGCAATTACAACTTCCGGTTGGCTCTTTGGCTCACTCACTCAGTTTCAGTGTTGTTCTCCTCGTTTCTTCAAGTTTTCTTCTTGGATTTTCCCAACTTGTATTTGAGAGTTTGAGACAGTTTGAACCGTTACTTTGCAAGTGGCAAAAGTGGAGGCACACTTAACTTAAGCCATACATTATGTTCTTGTTATTATGCCATAATATTTTTTATCTAGTACTTTACTGACTTATATTGCATGACAAATTACAAACGCATGTTCAACTACCGGCACTTTTATGCTGAAGCATAACTTCCTCTTTACATCTTATCTTGAGTATCTAAAGTATCTTGAGTCTTAAATTTTTGTTGAAAAATGGGGGAAAATGATTTATTCGTTTTTCCCTCTTTGAGATAAAGCTTGATATATATTACTGTCGTCGCAATTTGCTTTCACAGCCCTTTGACTCTAGCTACATTAGTCAACCTCATCATCCCATTAGACCTAGCGAAGATTATGATATGATATGGTTCAGTAGCAGGAAAAAAAATTGCAACTTGTTTCGCGAATAATCTAAAATGATGACTGCATTTTTAATGTGAAAGATAAATTGGAAATACTTTTCAAGGGATTGACGACCGATAAAAAAGGGGGATATTGTATTAGGTACGAAAAATGCTACTTATTTACAAAGTCGAGCCCATTTTCATAAAAAATCAAAATTTAAGAGAGGAAAAAAGCTGCTTTACAGAAAGTTTTAAGGTGCAGCCGTCTACAAGCTACGTCCTTTTACAGTGGCTTGGCTTAAGATGTGAGAATTAATCATGGGTAAAATGGCGCATGCTTTCGAAGAATAAGGATAATGGGGACGTTCATTTATGAAGTCACGTAATATGTAGCCAAAACTAAGCTTAAAATTGAACAGTCCTTTTCCCACCGAATGACACGAGTTTGACTTACTTGGAAAATTTAATGCTTAACTTTTGAAGGAAAATGAGGCCCCCATCATGCGTTTCTTTCTATGTGGACGTGTACGTATTTTTAAAAAATTAATTTTGTATGCATTTTTAAAGGATATGCTCTCTTACTAGGACGGTTTCGCATCCTCATTTAAAATTCTACAGAAAAGTGATAGGATATGCGACAAGAAGGAAAATTAGACTTTTTTTGGTCCTTCGAGTTAATTTTTCGCTGTGTCTCTGATATCCTAGATGGGTATGGTGTTTAGGCAAACCTACTTAAAAAATGAATGAGTTCAGTATGATAATGAAAATGATAATGAAAATTAGCTGATCAAGTAGTCAATATCTTTCTTCAGAAAAGAAATTCTTATCAGTTTATTTATGTTGTTCTACTTTTCCCTGAGGAAAAAGGTTTCATTTTAGTGTATTTAATGTATCCCTCAAATTTTATTTTTCCTTTTCCTCCACCGCTCGTAAAATAATACATTTTAGCTTTATTCACAAAAAAATCACGCGCCAGTAGTGCATTATGCACTTGAATTCTTTTAATTCTTGACATTGACAAACGTCATGAGCCATAAAAATGAATGCACCTGTTGTTCACACTCTAAACATACCTAAAAGAGTTTTATTAAATGACAGTACATGAGCATCAAGACAAAATGGCTGGTGACATCCTTTTATTTCGCTAAGGTTGGCGAAAATTCGGCTATTCAGTTAATCAAATGCAGTTATAACTGAAGAGTGACGACGAGCATGATGAAAGCGAACGCATGTGAGAGATTCGTCACTGTCACAAAAAATTTGCACATGGGGGGATTCTTAGCAAAAAAAGGCCATAAATTCCATATGCATATTTCACGACGTTAATGTTACCGTCTCGAGTTGGATGAATGAACAGCAGCGGTAGAAGCTTAATCAGAAGCAAAAAAAATGAATATCGTTTTATTTGCATATATTTTGGGGAGTTTTGGTCGCTAATTAAATTAGCAATAGACTTTGTAAAACACAGATAGTGTTGCGAGTTGCAACGTGCAACCGTGCTTATTTTCGATGCAGCGTGAAGTACGCTTGACGAGGTGAAACTGAAACCAAAACTAGGGGAATTTTCGAGGAGGATGTAACTTGGTTCTTGGTTGGTCGTAGCAAATTGGATGCAAATACTTTCATAATTAAATTCTGAGAACGGGGTATAATGGTAAGTAAATGTGATGATGAGTCAACCTTGATACCAAACAGTTAAAAAATGGGAATGCATATGAGACTTATGACTTGTGTTCATTACATGTCTTGCGGTGCGCGTTTTTTGACGCGTGTTGTCTCTTGTGTATGTTGTGTTGCTGTTGTTTTGTGTGACGCTCATTTGGGGTAGCGTGAAACATCAAGTGGAAAAATATAATTTAGCGTTATTAGTGTTCACTGTTGTGACATGGTTCATCCCAGGGGATTGTAGGATATTAATTATGGAGATAAAATGTTATTATTAATGTTGGAAATCTGTGCCAACTAAAAGTTAAGCAGCTTATTCTTGTAGGTAAATGGTAAATCCTCTCACTTTTCGTTTTAATTGTGACAAGTCAGTTGAGAATGATCACCCAAAAGTTCTGCAGTTTTATAATAGTGTCACTCTTGGCGAATAAAATCGATTGTGTTATTGACAGTGAATCACTGTGCTATATTATATTGTAATTGTTTGGATACCTGAAAAAAGACTAAGGGAATTCAAAAAGTTTTAATCGGGAAATCAATTACATTTCATTTCAACGAACGTAGTTGACTGTCTAATTTTAGTAAGCTCACATTTCATATAATTTTATTTGCAAAAATTACTGAGCCTTCATAATATTTTAGGAGGTAGCCTCATAGGCTTTGGTAAACTTAGCAAAACAAAAGAAACAAAACGATTACAGCATTTTATTTGCAAAACGCTCTAATATGCTAATATTTCATTGATCAAGGTCACTCGTAACAAGACTATAATTCCATATCGATTCGTTACATCTCTACTCGCTACTATTCAGTAAACAGGGTAAATTGCCATTCAGTACTGTTTTGGCTCTGGCACTGACTTAGGAAATGAGCAGTACAATTTGTATTAAAAACAATTTGATACTCGCAGATTAAAATCAAAATATTTTTTTGCTTCCTCAAATTAAAACAAAGGAGCAATAGCGATATAATAGTTTTCATAAATCAAAGCTTATTACTTTGTTACTCCGTATTGAAACTTGAGCCTCTGAGTATGCTATCGCATAAATAAAGAGTAGCTCGTGTGTATTTTAAATCCTCTTAAAACTCTTTAATAAATTAATCTCTCATGGGAAATCTTATCGCATCTTGTACTAATAATTTGTACTTGAGCTGTGTGAGTATTTGGGACAAGAAAATATACAAAAATTACTTATATTTTTTAATGTAACGGGAAGAAGGGTGAACTGCAACAGTACAAACAGAAAAATAAAGGAAGATTAAGTTCTCAAATTATAATCCAACTGACTGTTTGTATAATTGCACATGCAGAACACTTGCGAAAGCTGTGTGAGTATTTGGGACAAGAAAATATACAAAAATTATTTATATTTTATAATGTAACGGGAAGAAGGGTAAGAAACTGCAACAGTACAAACAGCAAAATAAAGGAAGATTAACTCCTCAAATTATAATCTAGCTGACTGTTTGTATAATTGCACATGCAGAACACTTGCGAAAAATTAGATCGAGATGGATTAAGCTCTTATTTTATATTTTGGCATTTTGCTTCTAACGCTTATCCTCTTCTTCACTTTGTCAGTTCGTCACTGTTACTCTAGTGTTACCCTATTTGCATAAATAAGTCATAGTTTCGTGTGTTTGTTGACTTTGGCACAAATTCATATATAAGTTACCCCTCCACCTCCACCCAAATTCAGTAATGACTAGATGAGATGACTCGGATGAATCTGAGTTTTATAAATATTAATAATGTGATGTGAGATGACAGTTGGAATTAGACTTCCCTGTTTTCTTTAATGACTTTTGTAATCCACATTTTTACATCAATCATGCTATTCAAACTTTTGACATTGCATAAAAATGTAAACGGCAAATGCTTTTTGTTTCGTCAGTTGATGACTGATGACTCACTCTATCAAAGTGAAGCATAATCATAATCATATCCTGTCAGAAATCCGATTCAAGTGGAATGATTAAGGCAAATGAGAATACATAATGTGCTTAGTATTCTACGAAACGATTCATGAGAAGGGTTCACCGGTCTCTGAGTTCTCTTTAGAGTCCGTAGAGAAAATTAAATACGTTGAATCATGCAAGCAACTAGCTTCAAAAAATTGACTTCATGTTTACGCACCTAAATATCGCTTTGTTTTGAAAAAGTTATTCCTGGTCACAACGACAGCTGAATTGCCTGAAAAACACGATATCATCTTACACCAGGGAAATAAATTAGCGAATCAAGGCAGGACCATGCATCTTCCCGGTATAAAACATTTGCATTTTTTTTTTTGCAATGTTTCAAGTTTCTAACTTGACTTTCATTTCGTGCCAATTTGAAAGGAAAAGTCCTTAAGTGTTTGGAGTATGGAGGATAAACAAGTTTCGCAGGGGATTTTCCTTTGAAAATATTGATTTCTTCTTTTATTTTGATTTACTCACCATTCCCTTACATCAAACATGATTGTTATTATCAATTTTTTTGGCTATAGCAAAATCCTCATTTTGTACCTGTCAGTCAATCGAAAAAGCTATCATGATTCACGATATTGATTTATCTTTTATAAGCAAAAGAGAAAGGAAAAGTACTTTTGTGTATAAATCGAATTAAATCAAAGGGCAAAGTATTTGGATCGAATATCGAATAAAAAATTATAGGATGGTCGATACTAATATCAAAAGTATAAACTATTATTCAGATGTTATATGGGCTGGTCCTGAATCTCGTTTAGCTCCGCGGCTTCTTTTCTTCTTGGAGTTCTTGGCTGGCATAAATATTACTTAGTTTTCTTTGTTTCAATTTCAGATTAAAGTTTTGGGGTGTCGTGCCGGAACCACCAACACCAAGTAAACTTTGCACACGCAAATGCAAAATTTTGGTTTAGGTAAAGCAGGAAAATAAAGATGACGAAACCGCAAATAACGTTAAGCAAAAGCTGAATATTTTTTTCCTTAACTTTGATTCATGCTCATGTCAAAGTTGCATTAGGTCATTTAGTTTTGTTGTGGTTCTCAGACGAGTGACATCATTCTTTTAACTTTTTAAAGTCGAAGCTGGATTTTATCTCACTCCAGTAGTTCAGCAGAGCACCTGCTACCATTTTTTCAACTAAACGTTGTTTGCCTAACGGTGAGTGTTGTTAGACATTTCTTTGTCATAAATGACTTGTGAATTGTCTTTACGGTTTACTGCCCGTTTCAAGTTTCTTAGTACTCCAGAATCAAACTTAAGTGAACAGTTTTAATTTTTTGTTGTTCTCTTCTCCCTTTAATTTGTCTTTATGGTTGTTTGTATGGAGGGAACCCAATAGAGAGGGAATAAGGAAATGACTTGTTTAGCACAATTGACATAAAATAGTTTAACGAGTGTGATTCTAGCCGAGTGTAGGGAGTGTGTATGCTTAATTTTTTTTTCTGTTTGCCTCGTGTCCTCTATTTTTTCTGTTAACTGCATTACATCCACCACTTAAAAGTACGGTACTGAGCAGAATAAAGTTTCTGTTTTCATTACGTAATATTTTGCTCCTACACTTTACGATTCCGTTCCGTTATGTTACGATTGTCCTGCCTGAGCTAAGACAGTAAACACTTGAGAGTAAACAGGACATTCATTTCTGCAACTGCCAACCTTGGGAATAATAGCCTTTGTAAGTTGCATAATGTTGTCTCCAAAATTATCAGATTTCTTGTTCTCCACTTTTACCGTTATTAATCGTGAGTTATGATAAAGCAAAGGTGAAAAAAAACATGAAAACTTATAAAATTGTCTGCGGAGAAAAAACACAAACGAATTTATTTTCATCGGAAATAAACCTCAGTAAAATTAGGTAATTAAGTCTATACTTTTGACTTAAGCGTAGAAATACATTTGGGTCTTATCTTTATTACATGTCATCAACAAGTTCGTTTTCTTCAGAGGGATTCCCGTTATTGGTATTCTCCACTTCCTCTCTGCACTCATTGCCATTTACACCACAAATTGCTTCATTGTCTATCTCTGTTTTCGTTTTGAAGGGTAAGAGATTAAGCTGTTTCCAGAAGCTAGCACGAGTGTGAAACGGTTCATCGATTACTTCACACGTTCGGTTAATTTTCATAAACTTGATGGGTTCATTCACAGCCACAGCACTTTGTAAAGTTTCATTTTCGTTTGAACTACTTGAGCTCAGATTGCCCAAGTTCGTTGACAATGAGGAGGTTGTGAACAAGCTCAACTCTGGCCAACTTACGTTGCCTATCGGTGGCGGAACTCTTTTCAAGTGAGAAGAATCAAAAGACGAAAGTGTTGAAATATTCATAGAAAAATAACCAACAACTGAATCTTACGTAATTTCGTTTTCTTACCCTTCTTTGGCGAAAGTGGTCCATACTTTTATGAGTGTTTTGGACATTTCGTAATCTCCATAAGTTTTCCCCCTTTCCTTAAGTTCAGTTTGGAAGGGAAGGTTGAACATTAGGGGTAACTCGTCTAAATGTCAGGATATTTTATAAAATCTCGAAAGTAATCAAAGAATCAAGTGTTTAGTGCTTTTATGAGTGGCTTTTATTACCTCCGTGTGCAACACCTGCAGTTTGGTCAATTTGGATGAGTCACAGTTACAATAAACATTAATGAGAAATGTGAGTCATCTTGATCATTTTAAAAAAATTTACCATAAGAAGTTTCCGGCATCCTAAGAACATTCGACAAGAACCACTTCCAGCTTCTACTAACCACCACATCTGCAGCAGCAGGGAGAGCAAAGGTCATACCGAATAGGATCTTAGCAAAGCTAAATTTCCCTTCGTGGGCGTAGACATAAGGGTAAATAGGATGTTGACCACGGTGTAGCATTAGGGTATTGTGTAGTCCCTCGAAAAACGAGCGGTCTGAGAGGAAGAGGGTGAGATTATGTAGTTTTCCCATGTTGATCTCGGCACTCCGATTGCCTAGATAATAGGCTCTAATTTCCTCCGCAATCTCGACTTTTCTAGGCTCATCAGAAAAGCGGAAGAGGATAGGGAGCCAGGTGGTCCAATTTTTATTTAGCTCTTGGCGTATAGTCTCATTTCGCAGAATGGCTGAACAAAATTGTTTCATAAATTGGATATTTTCTTTCTGAGAAATGACAAGAGTATGAAAATTGGCTATAAAATGTACTCCGATTTAAAGTGATGCCTTACGGGCAGAGTAGATTAGACCTTCAGCATCATTCACGCCCACTAGCCAAGGCACTTTGGTGAAATTACCACTTTTAATGATATTCTCAGGCGGTTCGGAAAGAAACGAGCTGTTTCCGGGAATTTCGATTGTTGGGGCGTACAATGCAAACCTATGGTGAAGAATGTCCTGTAAAAAGTTGTTTACAATTTTCAGTCGGGAATTTAAAAAGAAACTAACATTTGTTTAATATCAAAAAGTGATATAATTAAATCTGACCGATGCCTCTCTCTGGCTCTGGGCAATTTTCTTTGCATCTAAGTTCCTTAAACATTTGGCGATTTCGGACATTGTGGGTTTCATACAGTTCATTTTGGTGGCAAACTCAAGAGCCTGTTGCTGGGGGTTGTCTAGACTAGCCCAAGAGACGAAGACGTTACCACTTTGGCTTATAGCTCGGTGAAAGAGACCCCTTGAGAGGGGAGATAAGATGTGGTAATGGACGCTAGTGGCGCCTTAAAAGTTAACGGAAGATCAGATTTTAAGTATCTCAAGTTTTCGTTACATAAAAAACAGTTCAACCATCTACCTGCCGACTCCCCCATTATGGTAACCAGGTTTGGATCGCCTCCAAAGTTACGAATGTTTCTTTGAATCCATTTCAAGCCTTCAACTTGATCCTTTAAACCTTGGTTGCCGTTTATGTCCTCAGCACCAAGATTTAAAAATCCGAGAGCGCCCACTCTATAGTTGACTCCAACTAGGACCACATCTTCATCCAGGAAATACATTGGCTTGTAGTATTGACTCGAACCATGCATGAACAACCCTCCATGAAAATAGACTATTACAGGTCGTAACTGATCTTCCTCCAGAGGCTCCTCCTCTGGTTTTTGGTAGCGATGTGTGTAGATATTTAAAAACAGGCAGTTCTAACAGTGGATAACATTATTTTAAAACAGTTCCAATTTATTTGGCAAGTGTTTAATGTCATTTGGCGTACCTCCTCTCCTGTGATGAATTTTCCAAGCAAGTGGAACTGTGTACACTTCGCCCCATACTCCGTAGCATCTCGAACTCCATCCCAGGTTATGTTCCATGGGACAGGGGGTTTAAATCGCAAACCGTTTAAGGGTGGAATAGCATAAGGAATCCCTAAGAACTCATAAACTGTCCTCCCTTCTCTGCTTGTTGAACTTGTTCCCTCCAACTGGCCAAACTCTGTTAGGCCTATAATTTTGGGAGCGTCCGAACTGAACAGTCCCAGTGACATGAAAAACCCTAAAGTTGAATTGAAGCCAAGCATGTTGACTCTTTCACTTATTCAGAAACTTTAATCAAAATTTTCAATCCATAATTTGATAACCGAACTGGACAAAAACAAATATGACGTTATGGACCACACATAAGTTTATAGTTTATGCCACGCGCATTTTTGATTAATGCAATACTGATGTAATGCGAGATCATAAGTTGAGTTAAAAATTGTGACGAAAATCTGGTGACCATATGGATTCATAAGACGCTTTCTGGTCCAGTTCAAATTAATATCAATTAGCCTAACCAACGCATATGCTTTACATAAGCCGCACATGCAGTAAAAAATGTTGCAGAAAAAGTCTCGCATTCTCTGTTTTTATGTGCAAACGAACACTGCTTCCCTAAATGATTATAAGAATGTTTTTGACGATGGGCGAGTGTGTCAACGTCTTCATTAAACCATTTAATTTCATTTACGCGATTGCCACACATGATGTTATTCTGTCTCCAGTTTCGGCACCTAAGTCTTTGCAAATAGATCTGTGTTCAACTGGCTCTTTCTAGCTTTCGCGTGATCAAAAGTCATCAAGACTCAGACAACTTGTAATCCATAAAATGAAGCCAGCATATGATACGATACATTCTTACTTCGTTCATCATGAAATCATGTCGGTGTGTTCAAAGCTTAATCTTATGATCTTCCACGGACTGATTAGTCCTTACTGTTAAAATGTTATATTGAGTCCAAATCATGCTTTCTCTGACTGATTGTGAACCTACGTGATTCTTTTTAGGCAGTTTGGATTATGAACTTTGAAGTAAACATGTTTGGTTTGTGACCTATGACCCTACACAAATATTGAAGTATACATGCTATTCACGTATCCTCGTGAAGTTATTTAGGAGTTAGGTTCGATCTTTGCTGCTCCGTTATCTTTTGCAAAACATGAACATGGTTCGGTGCCCGCTGATTTGCTCTGTTCATATGGACGGTTTAAACATAATTTAAGAGTTTATTGCATAATTTTAATCTACGTTACCACTTGGAAATCTAAAAATACAGCAAACAACATGTTGTTGTTTTCCTGCTCATTTTAAAAATTGTCTTTAGTTTAGTATTTCTTGATACCCCACTAGACTCACATGATTTTGACAATTACATAAGCACATCTACCCTGGTAGGCTTCATAGGTTTCAT
>JAANSQ010003366.1:0-10240 GCA_036850885.1 Lepidocyrtinus dapeste
CCTCCATCAACTTGCACAACTACAACTATATCTGCTCTTTTTTCATTTGCATTACATGCCACCATAAAAAAAGCTCATCAACTTCAACTTACACCATGTTTACATTCCCCCAAAGAAATTACTCTTTACTTACAAGGTAACCTTTCGCTATGTCAAACTAACTCAAATATTTCATCAAGAACGTATCATCTACTCTTTTCCCTCCAAAACCTATATTTCCAATTTCCCTCTAGGGAATTGAACTAATCGCCTAGATAATTCCTATCAGGTCTTTTCCATTCTCCATTCCGCCCTAATCGAAATTGGCTATGGTCACAACATTCCACCATAAAATCTCATGGGGTGGCATGAGAACACGCTACCTTATCTAAACTCTCTTGGTATTTTCTCCTATCCATTGGAATTTATTTCCACCCGGTCAGCAAAGCAATCGCTCCAACGAAACACTACACTCAAATGAATTTTCGCCAATTGCCTCCAAATAGTTTTCTAATTAAAGAAGAAAATAATCAATGCAACAACCATCCTTTTACCCTTTTGCTCACATAAAGCCATAAACTACTCCAAAAGCTCCAACACACCGTAGCTTTTGTTGCTTTATGTAGCGTACGTTTTAGTTTAGTCGGTTGGTCTTCGTTTCGTGTCATCATCATCATTACCTAGATTGCCTCCATAAGCCAATATAAATGGTTTTGCCAGTCCTCCCATTAAAAATAAATATTGTGCTTGGAGGAAAGGAAGTGTACTACAATGTAAAAAAGAGAAAAGAAAAAACAAGTAAAAAACTATCCACATATTATTATTACTATTTTGTATTTCTTCGCCCGTGTCTTCATTTTTTTTGCCTAGTGTCGCAGGAATAAAAAGAGCACTCTGATGATATCATGATATGATGATACAAGGAAACTACGGGAAGAACATAAGCTTCTTCATCTATTATTACATATTATCATCGTCATCACCATCTTTCTCTCTCCTTGTCTTCCATTTCTACCTAGTACCACCAGACCTAAGCCTAAATCCCGTGTTTTAGTTGAGCTCAAGCTTTAAAACACTTTTTTTTGCTTGCATGGAGGAATCCTTCCGAAAAAACCGAAAAGTAGAAAGCAAGCTGAAAACACAAAGCACCTCCTATATTTTACCCGTGTGTCGAGCATGAAACCTTTCAGTTTTCAGTTTGACGCGACTCCATACGCTAAAGCTCCGTCTGTTAGACCAGCGAGTCACATTGGTCGACAGTCACACTCTATAAAACTTACGGGAAAATCTGCATAAATAAAAAACTCTAGTTCCGGTATAAAGCCTTATGGTACGCTGGTCGTTTGGTTTCTCCCAAGGAAATTTTTTTTTTCTGCTACGAGCTAACCTACCAACTACCAAAACGTCTTTGATCGCGTCTCTTTTGAGTTGAGTGAGTGCTCATGTGTTCAATTCGAAATCGCTTTTAATGATAATTATAGACAACGCTAAAAAGCACAAACTAAAATATCTGGAGCAGCCTAAACCCAATATTATAGTGCAAGTGTGCATTCTTTATAACGTTTTGAGAAAACAGTGTACTTTCGAAAATAATACGAGAGCGGTTGTTGGTTCTTCATGTTCCCTTGTGCGATGTATAGCAACCAGAATGAAAGACAGAAAAAACAGTCATTTTGCATTGTGTCGTGTAAGTCGTGTTTTTCACAATTCGATCTCTGTAAATTGTGTCGTCCTTTAATTCTCCACATATCGCTTAGACGCTTACGCTACTCTCCCGTTTAAATTTGTAAAGTGGGTTGGATATTTGGATTCAATTTCGAATTGGAGTTGCCTTAAAGCTTAAAGCCTTGTTGCATTTTTCGTCGAATTTTAGTACAATATTTCATTCGGATTTTGTAAATTGTGAACTCAAACAGCCTGAATTTTTTTTGCGTTTGTGATCTATCATTAATTAAGTGAAACGCTGCCCTCCGTACTTAATTTCAATTAGGCAAAAGCAAAGCATATGGAATGCTGAATTTAAAGAAATTATATACTTCACAAAAGCTTCCGTCTACACCTAAATAATCAGGAGGAGTAACACTTGTAACAACACTTGAGAAAACTAAGTTCCTAAACTGCAGTGTTGATGATTAACTAGTGTATTGTGATTATCTAATTGCAATTATTACATTTTTGTGTCTGCTCTACTGACGTAATACAATATATAGGTATTTTTATTACGGTGCTTATGTCCCTAATGAGATTATAATCATTAGAGTGAAGTTGTCGAATAGGAGGTTTAAAATTTTTAAAACTTTTAAATTCTTGAGGTCTATCTGGCCAAGTCAACTTAAGGATCTATGATAAGGTGAGATAAGAACAGTCTGAATTATTTAATAGTCTAGTCACTTTAGTCACGGAGTCATGCACCCAAAATGAAAGAGAAATACTTGAAAAGACAAACTCTCATTTTTTTACACTTCCTCGTCACTTACGTAAATCACAATGTTGTGGACATGTGGATCTATCTCATCTAATTAAATATGCACAGTAGAATAGTTTACTACACTTGTTCTGCTTCTGCATGCCGAAGCCTAAGCCAAGAAAAAGTTGAAGATCTTTTTTTTTTTGAAGAAAGAACATTCTAAAAAATATTTGTGCAGCGGTGCAATAAAGGGAAAAATATGGGAATTCGTGTTCACGCTCGAACCTCAACAGAAATAGCTTTCAAGAGTAAAAACAAAAGCAAAAATTTTCATATCAAAGGTTTGTAGATTGTAGATTGTAATTGTGTTTGGATGTTAAATGGCACTCGGTAGAATGGGTCTTTGAAAAAGGAGGTGTAAACTAGTACAACCCTTGTACGAATAACCTGTTCATTATCTTGTGCAAGATGCAATTTAATGCATGCGAAAAACTTGTGGACAGGTCAACTTTAGGTAAATATTTGCATATTTTGTGGGCTATTAATGTCGCAATAAAAGTGTCAAAGTATTGGAGTAAAAATTATGTAATGACTTGAATATCAAATTGCCCCGATGGTAGATGAAGCATGGGAGGTGGAAAACTCCCGATGTAATTACAGTTTTCCAGGGTGTACTATATTAGGTGGCTTATCCAAGCGTGACATAACAAAAGAGCAATATTTTTCTGACAGGGAAATCACTAAGAAAGTTATCAAGAGGCTGTCTTTCAGCGTTTCAGCGAGGCTCATCTTGACAAACTTGAGAAACTTCTTAGAGAAAATTTTCGGGAAAGTTGATCCAGCAGGAGAGATTCTTATGCATCTGATATTTCTTTCCGTTGCTTGGAGCTAATGCAAAAGTTTTTTAAGGTCTTTGCTAGTGTCGTGGAGTGTGTAAAGGGAGGAATATTTTTTTTGGAGTGTATGAATACTCCATTTCTTTCAGAGGATATTGCTTGTGTCACTATCAATGGGGAAGTTGTTTACGTTGACAAGTTAAGATGATCAGCGTGTAATGGGTTATTTATGTAGTCGGTGTACTACATAAAAAATATTTTCCACCTACGTCACTCCAAAGCCCAACGAAATAGATAAAGTACTGTATCCAGGCGTAATCTGAGACTACTCCGATGCTTAAAAAAGTATTCTGTTATAGTCACGGTATTTCCTTCCAGTTAGCACAAATTACGATCTAAACGGGCAATATACCGATACATTTTATTTTATGTGAAAATAGGAATATCCTCTAGAACCTGGAAGGAGTTTTCTCCTCTGGAATCAATATTGAGTCAAGTTATCCATATGATTACTTTTAATGAGGGGGAAAACCTCAGCCTTTCTCAGAATGGTGGCACATGCCTAGCCTGGCAAGAAGCCTAAGACAGTTTATGCAAATTGCAAACAGTTGCTAATGTAACGTAAAAGAATAGATTGTACTGGAGTAGCTGGAGAGAGATAACAAAACAGTCTATAAAATCCAAAATCCACTGTATTCAGAAACATTCCTGGAGTATAAAGTCTTGGCCTAATTTGCGAACTTAATCATTCGCAATATCATTATTTCTTCTCTAGACTATGCCTACCCTTCCGGAAATGTCATGTAAACTAAACTTCCTTTCTATATTTGATGCATTCTAAGACTCAAATCAGTTCACATAATTTTCATCGCGAGATAGTATCCATTCCACCAAACATAAAACATGTTTCCCTTTCCCTAACCTAACCAAAGCCATAGGGGAAAACCACGTTGAAGCTATAGAGTTGGAGTAAACTCTGCAACTTTTTATTACGGCAGTGCCGTCTCTGCTTACCCATAAAGGAGTCCTTTTTGATTTGAGTTTTGTCAGACAAGTTCCAATTTGCTTTGTGTTCAGAGTCAAGTCAAACCCCAGCTTTTTCACTTTAGCATAACATCATAGACATAGACCTGTTTGCCTTTTTTCGCTGGAGAAGACCTCCTTCCTTTTCCTAACAGAATTTAATGCAATCCAATGCAACTCCAACGGAACTCCAACGTAACTCCATATACAGCTCCCCGCGATCCCTTTAATCTACGCTTTTTTCTGCGGTTCTTTCATGTGGTTAATTCGATTTATGTTCTTTGGTCAATTCAATACCCTATATGCTGGAGAAATAGACTCTGGAGTAATCTCCAGGAGGAAGTACAATGTACTAATGGAACTTCATAGTGATATGTTTTGGTATGTAACTTTAGCACATTTTTTTCTTATCGCCAAGAAAAATACCGACGGTATGTGGTTTCGTCGGTGAGTCTAACGAGCTTGAGCTTCCGATTGCGATTGCGGCTCCAGTTTTTATATGTTTTTTCCTTCCTATCAACTTAAATAGAATACAGTTTACAATATGTTCTCCAGTGACCTGGATCTTTTCTTCAGTAGTTTAACTTTCTCCAGTACAAAAATTTATAAAGACTACGATACAAAATACAGATGCACTCCAGTGCCAGTAATGACTGGATAATTGAATAGACCCTAGGATATTGATTTTCATTCGATTCGTTACATTCACCCGGAGCTTATGGCAAAGACATACTCAAACAGGTTGCTCTTCACTTTCTTTCAACTAAGATTGCAATCTCTACGGGGACTACTCCAACTGGAGAAAAAAGAAAATTTTATGCTAAGCAAGCAGCCATAACGAAACCTTAGAGTCACATCCCACTTGCACATTTTTAACCAGACACGCATTTCCAGCGAGTGGCTATGGAGTAGGAACTGTGTGAAGGCACATACGCGACGCTAATGACTATTATGCTCTAATCATCTCGTCATCACCCTCATTTTCATTTTTAACGATGCTTTCTCCCAATTCACACTAGAACGTAAAACATACTGCGACCTTTTATATGATTTTCCAGGAGAAAAGACCTACGTCAGTATCACCCTCCATTTTTTTACGACTTGGCAATGCTTTGCAATCTTAGCTTGATGGGAGAACTACGCTGAGAATTCTGTCTTAATTAGTTCATTAGGCCGTGACATGCCAAGCTATCAAGAGTATCAAGAATTCAAGACCCTAGAAAAATAGAGCTGTCCACTCTCTTATAAATTGCGAAATGTTCCTCTTAACGAAATAATAATGTGATTTATAAAAAATATCCGTAATTATACATGATTTTGCAAGAGATTGCCATTTTGGAAACTACTCCAGAAAGTTGGGAGTGATTGGAAATACCACCTTACGCTATAAAACGCTGACAGTGGGAGGGTAAGTAGCAGGTGGAAGATGATGTGGTGTAATTGGGATTGAATTAGTGAAAAAATTTTCTTTCCAGGAGGACTAGATTTGGAAAATTTTTGAATTATCGCGCGTTTTTCCTAAGAATAATGCTTTGGGTAAACTTGTTAAAATTGTTAAACTTGTTTTTCGTTTTTGTATTGAAATGATGAAACATCAAAGCTAATAGACCTACGTGGTGATGGAAGTTGAAAGTGTAGTTAACATTGAGGGTGCTCCATTGAATAGCAAAAATATATCTGAAGAGTCACACTCAAGGAGGATTTTTATTGGGAAATAATGCCTCCCTACTATTCAATTCGCTGGTACATTGAATTGTATAAAAAAATAGTGAAAATACATGTATTTTCTAGTGAACGCACGAAAACCAAATTAAATCAACTTTTGCAACAAAGGGTACATTCATATAATACGTGATGTAAATCATCTACCTGTGATTAATTTTTTATATTGATAACTCTTCTTTGCTTACTTGGGTGACAACCTTTGACCTTTGTAATCCTATTAAAGAATGAATATTTGGCGGGACGTAGAACATGAACGTTCCCTAAAAGAGCTATATGAAATGAAGTGATGGCGTGAATGGTTCGAAAAAAAGTTTTCCCAAGAAGAAACTATTTATAAACTAGTAGTTTCGAAATATCAAAGCTTCTGTCTCTCTGTGGTGCTATGGTATTTGGTGTTGGTGTGGTGCTGACTTGACTTTCCTCTCTGTTTTTTTTCCTCTAGAGATAAATAACACAGAAAAAAGTTGGTTTTGGTTGAAAGTGCTAGAAAGGAATGATCATTGGGAACCTTTTTCAAAAGTTTATTAGTCTACAGATCCCCTGTCTCTGTGGAAGACTCTGTTTTTTTGGGGGGAAATTCTACTGGTTTAGGTGCTGGTATGATACTCTCTGGTAGATCTGCTGCAGATCTTAGAATTCGCACTCATTCCAATACAGTTCATTGATTCCTTTCATTTATTAGTATTCATTTCGCAATACCCTCAGCAGGTTCACACGACTAAAATGAGATACTCTTCATTTCATATGCATTTGGAACAAGAAGGATTCATTCATTCATGTAATTTTTCTGGAGCACATGCCACAATCATTGCTTCACCAGATGACATCCAAAAGCATCTGGAGTTGGACCAATGATGATAAATATTATTTCCAAGGAGCTAATTTATTTTGCAAAGTGTAAAAGAGTACAAGAGCCTGTTCCACATACATAATATAAATAATAATGAGGTTTCTACGAAATTTTTCTGAGATTTTGAGTGTTCAAATAACATGAGTTGCTTAGTTCCTCCCTCCTCCTTCCAGATTCGCGACACTTGAAGTAAAATCTTGAATTTGAAAAATGATGAGTAGGCTTTCCCTCCCAAAAAAATGTATCAAAACAGTATGAAATTATCCGTTCGTTTCACTCAGATTGAGCCAAGCCTACACTTTAGGTAATTTTTTACTCTGAAAAAATGTAGAAATCTTAGAAAACTCTGAAAAGTGAATGAAACTATATAGTATAATAATAAATATATAAGATCTCATATGGTTTTGCATAATGCAAAGATCATTATGCATCATGATGAGTATCATGAAGAACCCATCATGATAAAATGGTCTCCTTCCTTTACACTCTTTACTCCTTTTTCCCTTCGTATATTTTGCTCGGTGCTAATATGCAAATGAAAAGTTGCACTACTTTCTTCTCCGATGGAGATGGAGTGTTACTAATGTTTAGTCTTGGTTCTGTTGCTGTAGCTATTCCACACTACATTTATCTTGGCATGTAAGATCGTTAGAACGTTGGGACTTTAGATGTTGATGTTGGTTAAGTGTAGGCAAAGAGACAGAACACAAAGTGAACAAATAGAGAATATAAAAAAAGGTTTGGGGTTGTGGAAAGTTTTTTTTGAATTGTAAATACTAAATCGTAATTTTGTAGCTATCACACGTACTTTCAGAGGATGAAGGCTCACTAAGATGAAATGAGTGTAAGATGTTAATTTAAAATAAAAGAGAATTCTTGGCACAGTGCACCCTCCTTTTACTCCTATTTGTATGGCAGTTTGAGATTTTGAACCTCCGCAAAAATACAAATTATTCTGAAGGAAACGTGTGACTTTGGTGGGGTGCGTGTGTGTTGTGCACACAAAGTCAACATGTATTTTATGGGAAGCGGAAACCATGAACCAGTGCAAATACAAAATATTATTTTACGTTCACACACGGCACTTTCGGAGGAATGTATGTTTTGTGTATGTTTCTGATGTGATTATGATTACGAATCGTGGCAATGAATCGCAATGAGCTTAGTCTCTCAAGGAATGTGAATGTTTGTAAGTAACATGGCCTTTGGCAACTGTTCCAAAGTAGTCTCCTTCATAGCCTCCGTAGAATTGTATAGTTTAGTTAATATCCTCAAAGCCAGAACTAGGGGAAACATTGGAAACACTTGTGCACGGACCCGTGAAAACAGAAAGGAAGAGGGAGAGCGTGTGTGTGGATTATGGAATCTTTAAAAATATTTTATTTCAGATGGGATCTATGTATGGAGCCTAGGAGGCAAGTGCACTGCCTCCTGGTTTCCTTTGGCAAGGAACAAATATGCAACTGGCAATTTGTAAATAGTAAATTGTTTTTGGAGTTATCATCCCAAGGAAAATATTTACCTGGAGATATGAAATAAAAACATGGATCATTAGACTGAAAAGTAGGTACCTGGAGAAAATAAGAGGAAAGGAAGGTTACTCAGTGGAGATTTTTTATCAGGGGAAATTTAGTTCACGTGAAAGGACCAAAAGGACAGCTTTTGTCTTTTGTCCTTCCTGGAATATTGCAACATTACCAAATCAAAAGAAAAATCGAATGAGTCTAATGGAAAGAAAGAGACAATAAAAAAGTACCTACAGTGAGTTCTTTTCTGGAGAAATAAAATAATCCAGATTCTAAATTAAAGAGAAAATACAGGGTATTTCCTAAAGAAGAAAGTAATTTTCCATGAGACTTAGGACTTAAGACCCCCTCAAATGTATTTAGTCCTGTGTCACATGTGAACATGCGAAAGCACAAAATAGAAAACCAGAAAACGGTTCAGAATCGCGGATGTATTACTTCCGGGGCATCTTGCCAGTACCAGAGTCTATTGTGATTCTCAGTCTTGCCTACTCTTTTCCAGGGAGTTGGGCTCCAAGATTTTCTACTCTTATTGGTTCACTACACATCTTATTGTCTACTTGATTGAATCAATAAAATGAATAAAAAAACCTTTTTTCCTGCTTTGATGCCGTGCTCCATGTGGAATACGGAATAAAAGCTTGGGCACAGGGTTCCTTTGATGGGATTAGAAATATTAGGAATTTTCCAGCGCTTTTTGATAAAGCTGTTGCTGTTATGTTGGCGGCGGTGGTAACGAGGGAAATAAAGATTCCATTTTGAGTAATATAAATACGAACATATGGACTTTGGTTTTGGCTTGCAAAGCGTCGTCATTTTTTGACGTCAATTGCTACACCTCGTGGGTGACCTCATCCTTTCAACTCATTCATACTTTCATTTTGCAGAATTTACACCCATCCTCCATTTTTCTAAAAAATCGAATCCGGAGGAAGGAGAAAATCCAAAAAACGAAACAATTGCTTATTTCTAAAGATTCGAATTTGACGCTTCGTCCTGGGTATTTTTTTTTTACTTCCACAGTTTTTGGTTAAGGAGATACTGTAATGGAGGACCTCAAAGAAGCACACTTGTATCAAGTATTGTCCATTACATTAGCGTCTTGACTTGACTAGAGTCTTACATTTAAAATTCTTCAGTGACGTTTCATGAAAATACATATTAAATGGAACTCGCAGAAATACAGATAAAATCAGTGGTAAAAAAGAATGAGCTAATCGTCAATACCCCCTAATGACGCTTGGATCATGGGGGAGACACTATACATCAAGTTCAATATACAAAACCTCCGATTCTAAGCGGAAAACTGATAGGATTGCAGGATTTGTTGCTTCCACCATTCACTTCTCACTCTCCGTTTGCTTATCGTATTCGCATTGTCTAAGAGATGAGCCTAAGGAAATAATAAGGAGTAGTGAGTAGGCCTTACACTGAATGGAGATTTTGTCCAGGGTGTTGAGTGCGAACACGAAGTATTTGCAAAAAAAAAGTACGCTCATACGCTAAGCCTACATACATTGGTATTCTCCTTTCTTCTATTTCACCATTTGCACGTTTTTTTTTACAAAGTTTTCTTCGATCTTTTCCCTTGTTCCTCTTTATTTGCTCAAGTGAGTGGAGTAAAGAACACAAACACTTATTTATAAAACGTGCCGTGTTGAATTCATGGAGAAAAGAGCGTATCGCGATTATCAACAGCAGGCATATCCGTATCCTTTGTTTGCTCCGAAGCTCGTGGAAAAATTACAGAATTTATTTATATACCCACTTCGACTATAAAGGGGTCATACATTGGACATGTTATACTAAACAAAAAATTAGCAAATAAGCTGTTATTCATTCTTCAGTGTTCTCCACCTCGGTACTACTTACGAATCGCAGAATCCCCCGATAC
>JAANSQ010003367.1:0-10240 GCA_036850885.1 Lepidocyrtinus dapeste
GAGAATATTTTTAAACATGATTAAAAGTGATGATCTTCTTTATGTTTTTCATGGACCAGTTTCTGCGGAAAACCCGTATCGTGTCCTACTGCCAGGAATTTTAATAGTTGTTTTGCTCTCTTACGGACTGGTCTATGTAAAAATGCAGACGGATCCTGTGGAGCTTTGGACTCCTCCAGGCTCTCAGGCACGTCTCGAGAGAGAATATTTTAGCGATACATTTGGCTCTTTGTATCGAATTGAGCAGATTATTCTTACAGCGAAACCGGGCAAAATAGATTCAGTCTTTTATGAAAGTCCAGTGGAAGGAAAATTGGAATTTGGACCGGTTTTCAATCAACGTTTCATGCATGCCGTGATGGAGCTTCAAAAGAAAATCCAAAATGTGAATTTATTTAATTATAATTTCATCCTAAACTCGCACGCATGTAAATATTAATTCTAATTAAAAATTATTCTCCAATCTATAGCTTAAAACAGCCAAAGGGACAAAACTAGCAGATATTTGCCTAAAACCATTGGCTCCAGATAATGAAAACTGCTTAATCATGGGATACCTTGATTGGTGGCAGAATGATAAGAAAAAGCTTGAAGAGCATTGGAACATGACTTCAAACTCTCCAGTTCCAACGAACCCAGAATCAGAAGGCGAAAACTACCTCGATCACTTTTTATTTTGCTCAACGAATACGTTTAGTGCATCCTGTTTGGGCTCGTATGGTGGCCCTATTGACCCCACTATTGTTCTTGGAGGATATAAGAAGACAGGTTTTTATTCAAAATAAAAGTAAATTACTTAAACATAGAATAAAAAATAATTAAAATGTTTTTTTTTGTATAGAGGATGGTAAACCAGATTTCAAAACCTCCAACACCATCCTGATAACTTACATGGCGCAGGACTTTGTGGAAAAGGAGAAGAGCGTGCCAGCCAAAGAATGGGAAAAGGTTTTCATTAAATTCATGCAGGACATGATTGAAGATGAGCACAATGAGCTTAGTCAACTAGTCGATATAGCATATACCACTGCGCGTAGTATTGAAGACGAAATAGAAGCAGCGTCGAAGGGAGAAATGAAGACCATCTTGATATCTTACCTTGTCATGTTCCTCTACATTTCGATTAATCTTCGGGATAGTTACAACTTGGATAGATTTTTCGTGGAGTCCCGAGTTCTACTTGGATTCACGGGAATTCTTATCGTGCTGGCGTCTGTGACTTCCTCCGTAGGACTTTTTGGATATTATGGTCTTCCAGCTACATTGATTATCATGGAAGTCATACCGTTTCTAGTTTTGGCTGTAGGCGTGGACAACATTTTCATTATCGTACAGCACTACCAAAGATCCACGAGACTTATCGGAGAGTCTAGGTCAGATCATGTTGGAAGAGTTGTTGCTGAAGTTGCTCCGTCCATGGTCTTGAACTCCTTAACGGACTCTGTATGTTTCTTCCTCGGTTCCCTGTCTGGGATGCCAGCGGTTAGAGCCCTGTCTGTTTATGCCGGAGTAGCTCTGATTTTCAACTTTCTCCTACAGTTTACAATCTTCATCGCAGTTTTCTCCTTAGACCTGGCTCGTAGTGAAAGTGGGAGGGTAGACGTGTTTTGCTGTTTTAAGCAAGAGAAAAGTCATCAAAAAACTTTGGGAGGGAAAGGAATCCTATACGCATTTTTCAAGAAAATTTGGGCTCCTTTGATACTTTCTTATCCAGCGAGGGTTTTGGTAATGTGTGTATTTTTTATCATGACTTGCGTCTCCCTCGCGGTTGTCCCAAGAGTCCGACCTGGAATGGATCCTGATGCCGTACTTCCTGAAAATTCTCCAGTGACAATTCACTTCAAATCGTTGTTCAAATATAGTGAAATTGGTATGCCGTTATTTTTCGTCATGAAAGACTCCGGCTTTGATTATCAAAGTGCTCGTGGACAAGACTTAGTCAGAGGTGGAAGTTACCCGTTTAGCTTAGTGGGGCAAATAGCGACAGCAAGCAAGTTCCCCAACATCACTTACGTGGCAAAACCCCCAAGCGCTTGGATAGATGACTTTATAGAATGGACCTCAAATGACAATTGCTGCAAGAAGAATAAAACCAACGGATTGTTTTGCCCCAGCTCAAGTAAAGAGAATCAGAAAAAATGTGCTTCCTGTGGAGTCAAACTATCCGATGGACACTTGACACCTCAAGACTTTGATACATATTTACCCTGGTTCTTACAAGATAACCCAAGCATGGAATGCTTGAAGGGAGGTCATGCACTCTACTCTTCTGCCATAAAATACCGAAGAGTTGATCCAAACAGTCCGAAGGACACTAGACTACATCTCGGAGCGACATTTTACATGAGTTTCAACACCGTTCTCAAGACCTCGGATGACTTCACAAATGCCTTGATTGAAGCAAGAGTAATATCCCAGAATATAACGGATACTTTAAATAGAGAAACCAACTCAACAAATCACCAAGTTTTCCCCTACTCCCCCATTTTCGTATTTTACGAACAGTTCACTACTATTTGGAGGGACACTCTAGTTTCATTTTCAATCAGTTTTGCTACCGTCCTAGTGATGACATTCTTTGTACTAGGATGTGACCTATACTCTTCCCTTATTATCCTATCAACAATATTCATGATCGTAGTGGACGTTGGAGGAATGATGTACTTTTGGAATATCACGCTAAACGGTGTATCCCTCGTGAATTTAGTCGTTGCGGTGGGTATCTCGGTAGAATTTTGCACTCACATTGTGCACGCATTCCAAGTCTCAAGGGAGCCAACAAGAGTGGCCCGTTCGAATGACAGTTTAGTCAACATGGGAAGCTCTGTATTATCCGGCATCACTTTAACCAAGTTTGGAGGTATTGTTGTCCTAGCCTTCGCAAAATCCCCAGCATTCCGCATGTTCTACTTCAAAATGTACCTGGGCATAGTGGTATTTGGAGCGGCGCATGGTCTCATCTTCCTCCCGGTGCTGCTATCATTCATAGGCCCCTTCAGGAAAACCAGTGGAGGTGACTGACATGTGTGGGTAATTTGAATAGCACGGTATCGCAAAACCAGTATTGTTAAATGTGATTTATTTTTTAATTTAAACCCACGGTTATTAATTATACTCTGAGCTAACAATCTATACCAAAGAGTGAAAAAATAAAAAACTAGAATGAATATACGATATTGTTTATTTAATACAATATTTTTAACATCATGAATAACCACTCAAATCGAATAGAATCACTAAATTTTTAAAACACACCATAAGTAAGTAAGTCATTCCTCTCACTAAACTGTCAAAACTCTTCGTCGTGAGAGTTAGTCTTCGGACAACCCCCGCCCCTATCCATGGTAGACACAGTTTCGGGATGAACACGACGTAAAAATGGGTTAGACAGTCGTGGAAAGGATCGTGTCACATTGCTATTCTAGACAGACAATGAACCAGATTAAAATTCTATAGATTAAGGTAACACTAGCGTTTTTATGTAATTTCATGTTACGATACCGTATTTCGTGTTACGATACCGTACATCCTCTGTCTCAAGTGATGAATGCTTCTTCTTTGGAAGTGTCATTTTACCGTGAGCTGTATTCATGCGTTTTTTATTCAGTGTGACTTTTACTTCTGATACAAAATGACAGTCTCCTTGACCTTCGAAGCCACTACCGCTGTGACAGAAAATATCTAGAAAAAGTACACATTTAAAATTAGCTTGAATCTATAGGAGGACGCTTGAAGCGAAAGTATTTTTCAGTAAAACACTTACATTGCAAGTTAGGATGGAAAAAACTGTCGTAAAGAATGTCCTCATTTGAAACTGCGTTTCCATAATTAGCAAAAATTTGAAAAGGTGACACATCTTTGGACTCGGTTTCGAAAGGGTTCTCTCTCGTTAATTTCAAAGACATTCCGTATAGTTCTAAAATTTCGAGGAAGCGCCTATCTAAACTTTTTCTCCTACTCCGGCTCCCACTCCCTGGTTTGGATTTTGATGTCATCATGCTAACAGGCCACGTTAGGGTATAAATGTAGACTAAAATTGCCTCCATTTCATCTGGAGTGACGAAACCAGTCTCTATTTCTTTCTTACTCCCGCTCTCCTCAAACCACCAGCTAAATAGTTCACTGTGAGCGCTAAGGGTTCTCTCGTCTCCGGTGAAAACAAACGTGTTCCCGGGCGAGGGTGCGTCGGGATCAATGACGTAAATTTTTGTATCCTTCCCGATGCCGCTGCACAAAGCACGGAAACCTCGATTCACGTGTCTATGGTATAACTTCAAGGTGTCCAAAGCCCAGTCCCTAGTCTCCGGCTTGAGAAACCATTTGCGCTTTATTACCCGCCGTCTATTGAATGGGCGGCATTCATCGTACTTCCACTGTTTCCTCCCTATTGTGTCGTAATTCATTCTGGTTACTCTTCGAACGTGGCGAGTGTCATCGTCATCATCCTTGCCTTTCTTGTGTTCCTTCTTTGGAGGGATGTCTTCAGCTTTTTTACGTAGATGTTGTGGTAAAAACAAGTTTGCGAAAGTTTGGAAAAGCCATAATAACCAGCCTATAGCACGCATTATCCATTTTCCAAGAATGTCACAAAAATACTCCAGCTGCCAGTCCACGTCATCACTTGCAAACTGTAGGGATTTTAGGGTGGGACGTGCGCGTGCTAGTCTTCTATACAAAATTAGGTCTTGAATTTGCGATTCCGAGACAAATCTACTTACGCCTACTAGATTTCGTAAATTTCTTGGGCCATGTGTACGACTCTTTCGCAGCAGTCCTAAGCTTCGATATCTTCTCATTTTTTAGTTCTTCCCTTAACTGATTGAATGAGACCGCGAGTCATTCCCAGATATTCTAAGCATGGCGATTCCTCAGCAAAGTAGCATAAGATTTAGCTGTCAACTTAATTAAACTATGATTTAAAGAAGAACAAACATGCTGCAGCTGTTATTTTTAAAAGCTTTTTACTCCAATGTCACTACATTTTTTTTCTAAAAAAGTAATCAAGAATCATGAAATATATAAAAAAATGACGCCACATTGTCATGGATCTTATACTCAGAGACTGACATGAAAGTAAATTGTGGGAATCTATAGTGCTTCTTTGCTTCAAGGATCGAGTCAAATAAATGGTTTGAAAGCTTGTGCCAAAATTCCCAGTGGTAAAATTTTCAAATCAAGTGCAAATGACTTTCTAAAAATAAAATGGAAAGTAGGAAGGAAGGGGGAGGAGGAGGGGCAACGGGAGCAAAGCTAAGGAATTTTCAGTCCAAGTCCTTTGACGATTATTCCGCGTCTAAGAGTGGCTGTGGGTGTGCTGTGTGTAAAAACGCACCACCAAAGTTGGCGAATGCAATTCAAGCCGGAAGTGGCTGTGGTAGTAAGCCTTGCAAAAAAATTGACATTTTAGAGCTGATCAAGCCTAAACCAGCGAATAACTGTGGAGAAAGTACCAGCCGTTGTACACCTGGATTTGGGAAACTGAAAGACATCTGTAGCTGGTTCGCCTCCCCAAACTATTTCTGCATTGACTATTCGAATCCCTGTTCAAAGCCCCGTCCATTGTTCAATAATGAAAGTAAACTTCGCAACTGCTTCTACTGTGACGATAAATTGGATGCGTCTAGGAGAGCATCTACAAAGACTTTACAAGGGGTACTGTCAGATGATGACATGAGATCATGGAGTTTAAGCTGCGAAGACCAGAGACGCTACTTTTTGGAGTTGATGACGAAAGATCCCGCCGATGGTCTTTTAATGCCTGGGTACATTTAAAATCCGAAACAAAAGTGAATTTAAGGTTACGTATCGGGTCATTTAATTGCGTATTTTGATCGTACAATAGACAGCCGATTGGAGATGGAAGTAGTAAAACAGAGGTAAAAGTTGGAATGATATTTAGAAACATATTATTTTAGCTTATAAAATAATTTAAATATTTGGGATAATATTCAGGTGAGGTACGAACACATGATAAACAAAAAGGATGAAGAAATCGAAAGACTTAAGAAATTACTTAGGGAGTCCAACACTAATGTGGCAGCTTCGAAAAGCAAATCAGATACCCGCATAGAGAATTTAGAGGACAAAGCAGTTGGGACTAGGAGTGAAATAAAAGAGGAACCTCCAAAGATGACTACTAAAATTCCATCTGAAACTGTGATAAATACTAAAAGCGAAGAAACTGTTGGACGTTTAGAAAGCAAACCTTTTATGTTAACGCTGGATCCCAAAAAAGAAGAACCTGTAGTACCTGAAGTTTCAGCTCGGCGGTCATCTAAAGTCAGATTTGATGAAAGCGCAGAAAGTTTACCAAAACAGCCCTCGAATCAGAAGGTTGAAGCAATTCCAAGTGCTGCATCTACAACCGCGGAATCTGCCGCGAGTTTATTTTCATTCAGAGAAGGTACTGTTGAAAAAAGCGACCCTGAAGAGATCAAAGATGACATTGAAAATCAAAGGGGAGGAGAAAGTGAGGAACCAGAAGAACCCCAACAAATGGAAGAACAAATAATACCTGACAAGCCAACGCTGAAATGGGATGATCAACCTAAAAAACTGATCTTTGAGGATGTTAATAAAGAGACATGGGATAACGAAGCGGATTGGGCTGATGACACAGGACCGGAACCAGAAGCTATGATGATGCAAACTTCGGGTCAACCTTGTATGTCTGGTCCAATGATGGACATGTCTGGGCCATGTCCTGGACCTCCTCAATCCGCGCCTTGCGGACAGGCAATGGTGGGCCAATATGATGGAGCTGAAGGCCTTACATGCGATCAGCGTTTGGAACAATGTGCAGAACAGTTTATACAATGTGTACATCAGATGATTGCACCGTGTGGAGCGCAACGAGTGCAAAAATATTATGCATCTAGACAAAACATGCCAATCGCACCATGTGCGCAACAACAACCACAAAATAATTCACCTGGTTTTGCGCAGCAAGTACAACCGTATAATTCATGCGGACAAAACATGCCAATGGCACCGTGTGCGCAACAACAACGACAAAATAATTCACCATGTTTTGCGCAACAAGAACAACCGTATAATTCATGCGGACAGGACATGCCAGGAAACGCCAATCAGCGTCAGTATGACATGTATCAGAAGATGGTGATGGAATCGCCAAATCTGCAATATTATAATGCACAAGGAGATCCATCGTTCGGAATGCCTTGTGGTAGACACCAGGCTCAGCTACAAATGCAGAGTATGGGGCAAGTTCGACAGCCTAATTGGCAGCAAGCAGGTCCGCCACCAATGAGACAACAGGCTGGAATGTCTAACTGTCAGCAAAATAGGATGCATCCTTTTCCCAATGAACAACCAGCTGGAATACCTAATTGGCAGCAAAACGGAATACCAAGTATGCCCCGTGGACCGCAGGCTATGCCTTGTGCACGGCAAACTGGGACTCCAAGCATGCCCTATGGACAACAGGCTATGATGCCTTATGTACCACAAAACGGTATTCCAAGCATGCCCCATAGACAACAGGCTGGAATGCAGCATGCACAGCAATTGGCTATCCAAGGCGGACCTTCGTCGGTAAAGATAATTCGGTATTATCTAGAAATTTCAGTGGAAGCAGGCATGCAAAAACCTGTTTCATCAAAATATCGACACATAATTTATCACGCTATTATTTCAGGGTGACAATCCCATGCATTTACAGCGGCAAATAGAACAAATTTCTAATCTTCAAGAAAAGTCCGCATATTTAGAGCAGAGGTTAGCAATTAAAGACCAGAACGAACGAGTTTTCTTCCAAGACGCAGTGCAAACAGCGTGCACACATCTGCAAAACTTCCGAGAGCGCACGGATTCAACCCCTGAAAAACACTTGTTGCAAAACGCGGAGACATTGCTGACTAATCTGAACCAACAAAATATGCAGCTTCTAAAGGGTACTGCGGGATGCAGTCGCGTTAATGCTATTCAACAAAATCCTCCACAAAATGCTATAGTGCCTTACGAGGCTAGTCATGAATTGCAAATTCGTATGCAGGTAATATATAATCACATAATATTGTATACTTCCGTTACTAAAAGGTTCAAATAATATTGGATTATGAACTTCCTTTATTATGATTCTGATATTTAGGAGGTGGGCGGCAAAATTCAAATGCTTCAGAAAAAGCTCGAATGCTTAGAAAACCAGCTTGCTCAAAAGGTAAAAAAGTCTACTTTTGTATCAGAACTTTATGAGATCCTATAATTTAGCTAACATAATTTAATTACTCGAAAGGATCGCTGCAATAGTGCATTCTTCCAGGAAGCATTGCAGACAGCCAGGAATCATCTAAACTATTCCAGAAATTCCCCGCAAGCAGTCAATGTACAAGGTTTACTGGAAAACGTAGAGAGAATACTAAGCAACTTGAGCCAGCAGCGTTCTCAAATCTGCGATTCCGGCCCTGGTCAATGCAATCAACGTCAGGAACCCAACTACCAAAGAAACTTTCCGCCACAACATTATCAAAATCATCCTCAAGGATGTTCGCAGCCAAGATATTAATAACGTACTAGGTGAAAGAAGCCAACTAGTGGGGATTCCTCCTCCTTCCTTCCGCCACCTAAATTTTAAGTTAAATTGTCCAGAGTTGTTTACCAGTAAAAAAGTAACTAAATAAATAAAATGAATGCTTAAACATAGTTCTTCAAAGAAAACTTTCTTCTTTATTATTCCACTCGCTGAATAATATATAATATATTCTTACTTTAGCTTGTAATTATATAATGTTATCAAGTCTTACTCGTTTTTTCTTGATAATGCATTTTTATTACCTTCCTTCATCATCATTCATTAATCTAACATTTTGGTTAAAACTTAATTAAAATGTTATACTCTTCTAGAACGTATTGATTATTGTGTTGTACTTGAAATTCGAAATGGCTACTTTGTTGCAATCTATTTGTAAATATAATCCCAACAGGTTAATTAAAAATTTGAAGGAGAAATCATTCCTTTCTAAAGCAAAGAAAAAATGCCTTTTTTCATGTTGGCAAAAGACAAATACACTCATACTTTGCTTAATCATGCCCAGTCCAACTCACTTTAACTGACACTCGTTGTCTCTATTATGCATCACGGCGTTGCGTTTGTTTTGCTTTTTCATCCAAACTACCCCTACAATTTAATAACGCGAGAATAAGTTATTTATGTAGTTTAAGTATGAGTTATCATGATATTTATCATTACTACTAAATTAAAACACTCTTTAGGTAAAACAAACCAACTTGCTTGAAGACAATCAGACATTTAATTTACGCTTGTCAAATCAACCTAAATTGTAATTAAACTAACGATCTTAACTATCAAATATTGAACGGTAGCGGTAAGAGGATGACTTAATAACAAAAAATTATTATTATCACTTTTATCTTCCCCTCATCTCATAAACCAGTGGAGATTTTCACCGCCACAGAAAAAAACAAACTTGTATAATTTACTAATACACGACATACTCACAAAAGTTACTGGCCTAAAGCAAAATGCTTCAATTTATAAAATGCGGTCATTCACCCCACCATAAGAATTACAAGAAGGGTTATCGTATTCGTAAAATAAGTTGAATTGACTTGAGAAAATTTAAGCTTGAAATTTAAAATGTGCTTCAATTTTTTAGTTTTTCAGCTATCCACATTCGCTTTGTTTTACGCGCGTGCGCAGCAAAAACGCCGAATGGGTTTCCGTTTTATTATCAGACAGCACATTAGGCCAATGTTAATTATAGGGAGTTTTTCAAGGACAAAGAAGCATAAAAGTTTTTAAAAATATTTATCGAGATATATTATGTCACTAGTGGAGTTTGTTTCTTTTCCCCTAGATTTCTTGTTTTTTTTTGAGAGAGAGTATACCATCTTTCGGATGCAGTCTCACAGTACCCCAAATCACTTTGGATTAGAAACTTCAAATTGAAAAACAGTTTAACCTGTTTCTGTTGGATTTTTATTATGCTCGGTATGGGTATGCAATTACAGATAAAGTTGTCTGTAGTCCGGCAGTTTAAATTTTCTCATCTTCTTCTTCAATGATGGTTGGATTATCTCTGCTTCCATTCAGATCTGATGGAGATAGATTATTATTGTTAGCCTCATTGGTCTCTTCTTGTTGCTCCACAGTTTTATCATCATCGGAGGAAGGCGCTGGTGGCTGTTGTGGAGGAGGAGTTGGCGATGCTCCTTCAAGCCGAGGTGAATCTGATCGCAATAATTCTTTAAGGTCAGGAGC
>JAANSQ010003368.1:0-10238 GCA_036850885.1 Lepidocyrtinus dapeste
GCCACCTTTTTGTCCCACTTTCAAAAAGGAGGCAAGAAAGGCGGCAGACCAAATCAGTGGCAGACTAACTAAGTGAACCTCTATTCTTTTCGTTTGCCACCGTTTTACCCACTTTCCATAAAGGGGCTGGAAAGGCGGCTGGATTAAGTAGTGGTAGCCTCCGTTAAAAGAACTCGAGTCTTGTGATTTTCCATAATTTTATCCATTAGTCAAAAAGGGGTAAAGGAATTACCACAATTAAAAGCCATCGATCAGCTGACGATACAAAAGAGCTCATGCAAGATGAGAAAGTCAATTATGTAGGCGACACAAGGATAGATCAAAGATAATATTCAGGATTTATTCAATGGCATTTCACAACATAAAGTTAAAGTCATGTTTTTGAATGAACTTAAAATGTTTTGCGTGAAATTACATATAAGTTGATTCCATGAATATTTATTCCAAAAGTTTAATTAGTGCATCGCAATGTTTATGATCGACCGAGGAATCTGGCAGATTTTTAAATACCACTCGGATTTCTTCAGATGATTTCTTCTTCAGGCTCCTTAGCCGATTCACCCCTTCGTTGAATGTGATTCTCTGTAAAATAAAGAATATAGGTATTGCAGATGAATATATGCTTAGTTTCTGCTTACTGAATAACGCTCTACAAATTTACCCCATCTGTTTTTTCACAAATTTTTTTAGCAAGTTCATTCCGTGATTTGCACTGAGATGCAAACGAAAAGAGGGCTGTCAGCAGGTCTGAAAGTAAATAATGCACGAAATTATTTCATGTGAATGTGTTCTCGTTTCTACAAGCAATCTGGTACTTTTTTACCATTTTCGTGTTGTTCTGTCGTCACGGCATCGCATTGAGTAGATGTTTCACGGACAATTTCCGTTTTGGTAGTGTCGACTAGGCAAACCCAAAAACATTTAACTCATTTAAATTGTTGCCGCATCAATGTTATAGTAATAGTAAACTGATAAAATGACAGCTATGGCATACCAAATACTCCTTCCGGCTCAACTTCAGTTTCTGCCACTGCATTAGATATCCATATGATATAGTAGGACAAAGACATTATTAAAAAAATTGCAATAAAATAAGAAAAATATGTACCTTCAGAAAACATCTTGTCTACTTCGTTATTTTTCTTCTCACCCGGTTGTGAAATACGTTCAGCTTGCGTAATGACTAAATAAACAATATTCAAATCATTGTTCAAATCTAATAAGACACAACCTGAACGTTTCACATTTGAATAGATGTACGCTAAATTTACATAAGAACCCTCGACGAAAAGACTTGGTAGGGGCATTTCCACAAGCAATGCAGCTGTAAACCAACTCTTTCAAGTAGAGATCGACTCTATGGTTTCCTAGTAGCTCCAAATTCTTCTCCATGCTGTCGCTAGCAATTATAAAGCAGAAGGTACCTGTCTCCAACGCATCAGTTAACTGGACTACTTCTCCGCCGTTGGCCTAATAACACATTCATTTTAGTTTCTTACTAACCCTCCAAATGAAGCTTAAAAGTCGGTTAATGTAAACATACTGCAATCAATGCGTGCAGAGAAAAATTCTTCGCCATTGAGGTCATAACGTCATTGTCTCCAACAAAAGCAAATTTACGATCTTCAAAAATGGAACTCGATCTCGCAAATATATCGACGGTTAACTGTATCCCAGACAACTGGTATGACACGGACTGAATCGGCTGCTAGTAGTATTAGAATAAAAAATAAAATATCTGCTTGTCAGAATATGTACAATCTTTTCAGTTATTATATGAATACACGAACCTCTTTGGGCTCCTGATTGACGCAAGTAACAAAAGACGGATCGCCCACACCGATAGTTTCTGAGTCTTCATCATCACTGCAGTTCAGTTCCACATTTTCGATAGTTTCGTCATCATCGACAGATTCTGCATCATGGCTGGTGCGCTTGGTCTTTAATAGTGATTTTAAAGCAACAATTTGATTTGTAAATTGTTCTAGTCTGGTAACTCTTGGATTTGCCTTGTTCAGACCTGAGCAGGTTGGCAAATCGACTTTAAAAATATCTTCCAACTTCATCCAAACTTTGTTGAGAATGTGAGACTGTAAATCCTCAACGTTAACTCTCCGTTTCGAGTCCTACTCGCAATTCAAAAATTCTGTTAAACTCATCATTCTGGTGTCTGCTTACGATGGTTGAATTTAGCTTGATTCACAATCGTATTTCTAACAATAATTTACATAACTTACAATGTTGAGCATCTTTAATGCTCGACTCCATGGAAGAATCTTAGTCAGGTTTAAATTACCAAGCCGCATAAAGTATTTTATGACTTTTTTATCCTCTTTCGAATAAAACAATGTTTGTTTCACCTTCAATTTAGACTTTGGTTTACCCATTATCAGTTAACAAACTCCAGCCCTCCTTTTATATATAAAGTCGTTACGCAGCCCACTCGTAAAAAATGTATCCGCTCCGCTAATATTTTTTATAAATTTCACAAACACGTCTACTCTGTATGAAGTCTAGACTGCAAATGATTTTAAAACGAAATTACTCCGACAGTTATATACCCACAAAAAGTTAGGCTTACGCAATTTACAAATTTAAGTACCCCAATACGAATATCATTAACTTATACTTCTCTCATGTTTCTGGCGCTATGCGGGAATTAATGAAAGAGTCTATAATTAACTTGACTTTTATATCTTGCTGACTTTATCCTCCTGTTGGACAATATGACTAAAAAAATAATAAAATAAACTTAGTTTTGATGACATAGGATCCTCCATTTTGTTTGCGACCTTTTTGTCCACATTCCAAAAACGAGCAGAGGAGACGGCTCGATAAAAGAGTACAAGGTTAAATGCGCAAAACTCCAGTCTTGTAGTGTGCCACCTATTGGTGCCCTTTTTTAAAAGGAGGCAGGAAGGGCGGCAGGCTAAACAGTGGTAGACTCTATGAGTGAAACTCCACTCTTTTCGTTTGCCTCCTTGTTGTACCCTTTTCCAAAAGGAGGCAAGAAAGGCGGCAGGNTCTTTTCGTTTGCCTCCTATTTGTTCCATTTTCAGAAAAGGGACAGGAAAGGCGGCAGACATGATCAGCTGATGATTCGGCGACACACATTCAAGCAAGATGACAGAGACAATTATATATATAGAATAAGATTTGCTTCTTAAATGAATAAAACTCCTGTAATTTTGCTTGCCAACTTTTTGTCTCATTTTCCATAGATAATATAATATAGACTAGAAGATATTGTGGCTTCAATCGCTTAGATCTGCCTTGCGAATAATGCCCATGATTATTGTTTGCAAATTAATGTGCCGGTTTTCCATGTGTATGTTTAGTGAAGTTAATGTGAGACGGGTTGTAAGCTAAAGAGCAATCTGCTCTTGATATATTTAATGTTCTTATTCATTTTTAACCAATATGATAACATGGTTTAATTTCAACACAAAGGTTATGCTTATTACAACAATTTCTGAATGGTTCTAATTAACAATAAAATCTTCGGTCCACATGGCAATTTACCTGGGGAAATTTTAACTAAGTCTATATGAATTGAGAAAACAAATTTTTTTCATGAAATCTGTAATATTTTTTCATGTTACGAAGTTCATGTGAAGTGAATCTGCTTATGTTCGTCATTAGGTGGATTTACGGGCCTTCTTATAAGCCAGCTTCACCGATTCGTAGGAAAGTCGTTTCCTTGGCTTCAGGGAGAAGCGCTTGACCTTCCGTTTGAACGCAACTGGTGTAATATTGTCTCCTTCTGTACGCTTCAAGGTTGGAGTAACTGCAATAAAGATGTTTTATGTAAAATTTCTGTGTTTCATACTTGATTCGTAGCTTGTGCTTGAGCTTAATATTCATGATAAAATTACCTGTTAGCTTTTCCAAAGACTCCGATATGGTGGTAGTTCCTTCCTCAATCATTCCCACTGCTCTTCCTGCTGCCTCATCCGTCAAGGAAGAGTTGCTCCGATTCTCGTTTTGCGAATTATCCGTTGCCGGTTGCCTTATAATAATCATTTGTTGCGCCATGGCCTTTAATTCTACGAACACAATTTATCAATCGATACTGTCTTATATTTCCCCACATCATAGGTTTATCTTCTAAAGTCAACATCTTAACTTACTTGCTAAGGCCATTAGCATATCCTTTTCACCCAGTTCCTGATCGAGATATCTGCGCAAGCTTTCAATCAATAACACAATGATTTTGTCAGCATTTTTCCCAAATTTCATTTTCATGGATCTGAATGGAGCTTCCCTCTTCTTGGCTAAAACGCCTTCAGCTTCAAGTTTCAATACACGCTGAGCACAATCCTTTTCTTTTTCGGACACCTCGAGCACATCTCTTTCTAAATTTTGCTTCAGAATACGCATCTCTTCCAGTTGAGATTTGCATTTTTCAATTTCCGCAATGATGGCGCTCGAGGAACGAATCTCATCTTCGTCCTTTGCCACGTTCAATTCACCCTCTATCAAAGTGTAGAAAGGCTATTAAAATCAAACTTCCAAACGTGAGAATTAAAACCAGTTGATATTTACCAGTACTCTTTTCAGGCAGGAAATCAGCACACCCTGTCCCCACATAAAAGGCTTTTAACGCAGGAGGAAAAGCAAACTGGGCGGATGAAATTATGTTTCTCAACCCTTCGTCATTTTCTACAAGTTTCAGAAGCGACTCATAGAACTCTGTTCCAAGGTCATCCCTTAGTTTTTCTTGAGTGAATTCAATGACTCGGTACACTAGAAATTCAAGGTTTATAATTTAAAAAAAATCGGGAGATGGCTGTGTTTGTATTAAGTCTATTTTTCTTACGGTAAAGTTTAGTCAACAACGCTAGGGAGGTGTGTCCATGTCGTTCAGAAGTAAAAAGCCCTTCCAGCCATTTTCGAATGGCTCCCAGGTCACGTAGGGATTCTCCGCTTGTTTTACCTTCAATTAGGTTGAACATTTTTGCCATCTAACACATAAATTAAAATCTTTAGGCTAGAAACATATATAGGAGAACAAACTATGCATAAATAATATTACTTGTATTTACCGCATCAAAAACTGAGCTTCCGGGCTTAGATACTTCCTTCATGCTAGACATGTTCAACTTTGAAATGCAGTATATTGCTGCGCCGATACCTCCTACAAAGTTGTACTCTGATAGCCCTGTTTCTTCTGCTTCATTTCTAAATCGCTCGGCAAATTTCTTAACTAGAGCGTCGTTTGTGATCCACTCAAAACAATGCTTACGAGCACTGGCTTCTGTTCAAAACAAATTGTAAGATGCGTTAGTCAATCCAATGTTAAATTATTTGCTACAAATGTATCACAAAATATTTTTTTTCACCTTCCGAAGATATCCTTCCTTGTCCCGTTTCCATTCCGATCTCGAAAGCCTTCTGATTCTCTCCTTTATGATTGTGTTGCTGCTTCAATTTCTATAATACTTTTCTGGTTTGAAAGAGCTCCTGACTGGTCTGCAACTAAAATCACACTGAAAGTTTTCTGTTTCTGCGTCACATTTATATATGCCACTTCTATCAAATTTACTAAATTCAGTATCAGTATACAAATTAAAAATAAATTTACACTGGTAAACGATAGAGAATGAATTATTTAAACTTTTCTGGGATATACCTGCAATGTATTTTATGAAATGAAAATGTGGAAGAATCTGATGAACATGTGTAAAAGTTTGTTTCACTTCACGTGGCTTGGGGAACCTTCTTTACTATACGCTATTTACTAACTTTTGATTCAATCATGTATTCCTCAGCATAATATAAACGAGATGTGATAAGAAACAGAAACTATCACTTTTCAGACATACATTGCCCACCCTAATTCATGGCCAGGATTTCAGTAAGGATGAATAAACCAGTGTAAGCTAAAGTCTTTATTTTCTTTATAAATGACTCTCAAGTACAATATTTTAGCTGAAACACTCTCAATAACAGCATAATATAATAAAAGAGATACTGGTGAATAATATGGATGAACATAATGCAATTACTTTTTTGTAGCCACCTGAACATTTATGAATCTAAGTCTAAGAATTGACACTCTGAAGTATGTATATTAAGATTATCTTGGAATGTTTATGAAAAGAAATTTGAACCTTGTCACGCCAGATGACCATTTGCTTTTACCGACCAGTTTTAGTTGGCATGTCTTTGCTGGTCAAGCCACTTTACCTTTTGTTAAGTCCTTATGTACACCGATGGATATTCCTTGTCATGTTTTTCATGCAACGTATATGTTGCTTCATCCTTTCCTTTTAAATATGATGCAAGTAGGGTCAATCAGTTTAACCATTTGCCAAGTCCTTACATGCAGATGGATGCAACGTTATTTCATGAAAAAATGCTATATGTATGCAATTATTTTCCTGTCCATCAAAAGGACGCTTATGCACATGCAGGCATATATTATGTGATATGTGCAATACGCTTTTTCTCAGCTTATGAATATTTTAAAACTTAATCAACATTTATTAAACTCATAATAAAGCAACAGTAATTCACCATATATACCATAACAAAATGTATAAAGCTATCAAATTTATCAACGAATAGGAATGACTCATAAACCTACATTATAAATCACGTGACAGAATATCAAATTATCGTCACACAAAGACAATTATATATATAGATTATCAAAACTTCAAATTTACTCGTATTCTTCCTCACTAGCTGACATTCCCAATACATTTTCTTGTTCCAGGTCGACTATGGGAGGCTCATTCGCATCATCACCATCATCGTCATCTTCATCGGAATCAATCGTCACTGCTGCTGTCGTCATCCGAATCCTCTCGCACTACGTGGTCGCTTTCATTAGGGTCCTCTTCCTCATTGCGTTCTAGCTCATCATCATCACCGTCACTGTCGTCTGGCTTGCCCATTCCCTCCAACTCATCGCCAGCCCTCTCAGCGTCTTCAGCATGTGCAATCATGCGGTCCTCCTGATTTTCGGAAAAAGCTCCTTCGAGAGTCTCTGACTGGAATATCGGTTGTTCAAAGAATTCCTCCATATCAGTCACCCAGGAAAAATCAGGTTGAGCATCAGGAAGGATGGACGCCACCGCTAACGCATTTGCATCTAATTGCACGACTGGGGTCTGAGTTGCGACAGGCAGGGGCCGAGTGGCCTTACGACAAGTAGGGTCTTCCAACGACGAGATTGGCTTAACTTCGTTGAGTGATTTGACACCGGGATTTACGTGAGGCCTAGAAATCTCGCGTTCGGTGGTTTTCTGCAACCTTTCTTTCTTCTTCTTCGTTTTGGTGGACACATTCTGGGCAGCACCAGGTAACTCTTTCATTTGCTGGGTTGATGGTACAGTAGAGACTACCACAGTTTGAGCAACAGGTTTCTTAATGACTTCGGGAGGAGCCACAGGTGCATTTTTCAAAGGGGTATCCGCCTGCTTTGAGCGTTTAGTTGCTGGAGGGGAAGGATTCTCCAACCCACGCTTTGAAGCCGCATTTTTCATCCCTGTAAACGCATATTCTTTCGTTAACTTTTATCAAATCTTGAAATGTACATGTTTTTGTTGCATTTTACGAGGACCAAAAAACATACCGTGAAAAGCTTGTAAAATGCCTCTGTCATCTAGCTCTCCATCGACGTATCGGGTGAAGGATTCTACCACTTTAAGCATCATGGCGTCGCCCTTGTCACCAAACCTATTTTTCATTTTTGTAGAAGAAGCTTCCCTCTTTTGCGCGGCCTTGTAGTCGTCTTCTAACTTTTTAATGTTCGCAATTGTCTCGAATTCCTTAGTGGACAGCTCGTTGAGCATCTTATGCAGATTTCCTTTAGACTGCTGCAAATCCGCAAGCTTTCGCTTTTCCTGCAGAATGTTTGCGTGAATAGTGACTGAGTCTCTTAGTCCCTCCCCTGTAGCACCTGCTGTTCCCGTTTGAGCTTTAAATAAAACAACCAAAACTTTAGCCTGTCATATTATGAAGATATACTAAAAAACGTTTTGGAATGCATACCTAATGAGGATTCCGCTAAAACATTAGAGCAACCGTCTCCTACGTAAGTCAGTTTCATGGAATCAGGAAACCCGAACCTCTTATTAAGGACTATCTCCTTAATGCTGTCTTCAGTCTCCATAGACAGCAACAAATCATCGAAGAACTGCTTGCCAAACGTACTCACAAAATCTGATGTGCTGATGAACGGAACTTTATGCACTAGATTCAACAATCAATAACAAATTTGCATTATTTAAGATTTGAAGAATAAAATCCAGACAACTGGGAATAGAATGACCAAGTAGAAATAATTATCAACTTACAGTAAAGCTTGGTTAACAAGCACCTAGACGCATCAAGATAGCACGCTGAAGTGAAGAGACTCTCTAATCTCCTTGTTGCATTCTCTGTTCCACGAGATCTCACCGGATTTTTGGCACTGCTTCGATAGTCGCGTTCAAGGTTATCAGCACCACGGATATTCTTATAATATTCTGTTAGCTGTATAAAACCAAATTATAAATGTTTTCATGTCTCAATCCTTATTAAGTTTGCATGTTTCTGATAACAACTTAATAAAACTTAATGAAGACAACTTAATAAAAAGTAAAATTAGTACCTGTTTTAAATCGGGATGCTTTGGAACAAATAAATTTTTCCACTGCTTAACTGGGAGATCAGCTAGCAAATAAATAGCAGCACCGACGCTAGTCTCAAAACAAATAGTTCCCGGAAGTGTAGTCTTCTTCGCTTTGTACAAGCCAGCAATTTCTTTTACTAGAGGGTCATTCTTGAGCCAACCGAAACGACTCATTCTTTCCCTTTGAGACAGCACTGTGGCTTGCTTTGGCGCATGTGGTTTGGCATTCATCGGTTTAACAGTGGGCCTTACAGATCCGACTCGGGGATTTGAAGTTGCACCAGATTCAGCTAAATATAAAGATGTTTATGCAAATTTCATAAAAAATTACCTTTGAAAACTAAATTCATGCTACAAAATTTTAAACTAACCCTCTAATTCATCGTTGGCCGATCCTCCCACTCGCTGGATTTTGACACTTTGAAGACCTGGAATGAATAATTTAATGAGACAATTTTACCCTCCGTGTGAAATTTGTCCCAAAACATATAGAATAATATTTTAGCTTACTTTTCATGGCTGACGCTGAAGTCGACGGTACCGGCGGTGATCGCTGACTTGTTTTCTTCCCCCTATTTAACACAGAAATAATTTAACACAGAAGTAAATTAACACAGAAATAATTTTCGAAATTGGTGAACTAAACACTGCACAATAACTATAATCGATTAAGCCTTAGTATATGAAGAGATTGTTACTGTCGATATTGTACTTACATTGTATCTTCCGTCTTAGTCTGAAAATTCCAAATTCCAAAAAGTCCAATCACTATTCTTAATCGTCAGCTCTGCTCGAAAGTCAAAACTTGAATGATCGATCACTCGAAAGTTCACCGCATTTATATCTATTTTGTTCAGCCTCCCTTATCATGCATTCCAATACGTAGTTGTCGATTGCATATATGATGAGGTACGATGCCCCGATTTACTCCTATTTGCATAATTGCTTACATCCTTTGGGTCTGCATACGGGTCTTCGTGTAAAATATTTTTCTTCTAAAGAACAGACCCTTGCTGTCTATTGGATTTGTAGTGCGGGGACGATTCCAGTAAAAATAATGAAGCGAAACACTCGATATGCAAATTCATGACGATAAATTTTTTGAGGGTACCATGACTGGCACACATTCTTATGCTGCAGCATATGGAAACAAGCTCCCATCTTCAACAAGTCAATGAACTGCTTACCAGGACTTGCGCAGTCTTAATCGAAGTCATATCTCTGAATGCTTGCCTCCGCTTACTAACCAAATTAGCTACGATGTGTTTCCGGAGAACAACCCAACTGTGATGCATCATTCTCTTACTGAAAAAAATATTAGGTACCTATATATGATTCGTGTGCAAGAGTCAAAATTATCAAGGCTACCTCATTTGAATATCAAAATAAAGCTCTCTCTTATGGCAACTTCATTCCTGTTTCAAGCCCAGCAAATTCACAATACAGTAAATAATTATTCCATATTAAAATTACATGCAACCAAATATAGAAACATGATCTTCATTAATTTTTCAGCCACCTTTTTGTGCCCTTTTCCAAAAGGAGGCATGAAAGGTGGCAGGATAAATCAGTCGCAGCTTCAAATAGCAAAACTCCTGTAAATTTGCTTGCCTCC
>JAANSQ010003369.1:0-10238 GCA_036850885.1 Lepidocyrtinus dapeste
TGCTATAAACTCTTAGATGGATGCATTAAGGGCCTGCACTGTATCTGGCATATTTCACCAGTGCGAAAAATCACAAGACAGAAGACAAAGTTTGAACTAAAGCATATCTTTTTAAGTTTGAGCTTGCCAAACATTTTTTCTGATCCAACTGAAGCAGACAAAGAAGTAAAACAGTAAAAGCAGACCACCGACCTTTTCAAAGAATGCTATAAAGTATAGGTTATGTATTTTCCATGAAATAGATGAATTGAACCCCATAAGCAAAGAAATAAAACTGGGGTTAAACAGTACCAGACATGTTTCATATGTTTCCGGTGATCGTAAACAAAATTATACTGTGTGGGGTCAAAAGACAGCTTCACCATGCAATATCTGAGCCAAAATTTAAATAAAATTATGCATGATACTTGATAACGCCGAAAGATTCAAGTATTAACACCAAAATAGAGTTCGTGAAGCAAAACTGCTTGAATATCTTCTATAAATAACACGAGTTCCATGACATGATAAAGGTTCAACCTGGCAAATCGCAATGTGAACGAACTGATAATACAAGCGCCTTTTTGGAAGATCACTCTCATCTTTTTTAAAACTGTTTGTGCTTGTTATATGTATATCCATCTAAAAACAAAATGCTGAACTAAAAGGCATTAATTTAAAGAGCTATAATTTGTCCTCCAAAAACCCAATTCAGCGTTTTGAAAAGTTTTAACATAAATGCCGAATGAAGGAAAATGAGCTGGACTTTTTCAGCAAAAATAATAGCCCTTAAAAGCCATTTAACATCTTCATTCTAAAAGCGGGAGTCATTCTTCAACATGTAATTTAGCATTTAGGTAACTTTCTAGGAAACATAATGAATGGGGATGTAGCAATACATAAACAGTTTTCCCATAGACAAGGAGACAGTTGCTAAAGCTTAACATTTCATTTTGCGTCGACGTCCCACTGCTAAATGCACAACTAAATGAGAGTTATTATTCTGGGAAAGGATAAAAAAAAATAAGTGTACTTATGCTTTCATTGATCTTTTCCCCTACTTTTGCTTTCACTCTCTCAAGAGTGCACTACACTTTAAAGCAACCCAATAAAAGGCCCTTTTAAGTATATAGTTTCATCAAAAAAGTGAAACAAAAGCTGATTTTTTGGCAAACTCAAAAGCAAAAGTATCAGAGTTAAGCTATATCATCATATCATCATATGATATTGGGTTCTGTGGATAAGCATAGAGCCAAGAGCGACATAGCAAAAAAACGTATAGTATTCCGAGTCTCTCAGTGCGCACGTTTCAGTCTCCTTTTGAAAACTACCAGCTCCATTGTACTCTTCTTTTATACTCTTTCACCCAGCTTTGGTTTGTGTTTGCTCAGTGAAAGCGAGCTAGGATAAAAAAGAGTAATGTATTTTTTGTTCTCCTTTCTCCATGTCCATCCGTCCGTCATTCAAAACACACTGCTTGATTTTTCCTTCACAGCGATTTATTTTGTTTAATTCAATAGCTCTCGGTTTTTGTGGTGGGTATGCTCGGTGCGGTCCTGTATGAAAACATGAAAAGCTTTACTCACTTGTCTCATGTCATTTCACTTTTTGTATTTGCCTGTCATCATCATTATTATCATCAAAAGGGAGGCATCGTTATTTAACAATGCTCTTGTTCAGAGAATTCTCAGTGGGAGGATTGGAGTATGCCCAGTGGACGTAGACTATAACGTAAAGCACAACCACACGGAACCTAATAAAAACAAGAACAAGTTCCAACGGGTAGGAAATATTGTGAAGTTTTTTTTGGACAAAAGAGTCCAAATAAAAATTTTGATTGGGATAGGCTATCTTGTTTTTACTATTTCGTAAATAGAATGTAATAGAAAATGTGGAATGAAAGGAATGCTACTTCATTAGGAGCCCCATTGTCCACTCTACATTTACTATTGTTGTAGGTCACATTACAAAAATAAGTTTAGATTGTGTGAGTGAATTGAGCCAGAAATGTCACCGATTCGACACAAAATTCAAACTGATTTATTTCACTACTTTTTTCTACTGGTCAGTACGCTAGAATTCATTATGAGCGTTAGGAATTGTTGAAAGCAGTCATTACGTTGAATGGCGAGCGTAACATAAATCGGTCAGTGGACTTTTCATGGAGGGACTTCCACGAAGTTGAAAATTGCCCGGATTGCCTCATTATTGATAATTTCGAAGAAAAAGGGGGAAACCTTAGGAAAAATATGAAGTCCTTAAGGCCATTGATAACGGTACCGATATACTTATGATATAGTTGAAGATATAGGTCAGATTAATGTTGTCACAGAGTGTTCCATAGTTTTTCTATTGAAAAGCCACAAGGTAATGTATTTTGTATTTGCATAGGCACGAAAGGTGTCTACATGATCGGATATTGAGTGGCAGTTTCCAACACTCTCTTTTGGAAGCCTAGCATGTTCTTTGTTACGCATGTAAATCGTGGTGAAACATGAAAAGGAACGAGTGAAAGAAGGACTAGGTTTTGTGTGAATGGTAATGAAAGTTGAATGACTAATGAGGATAATGAGGACAGCTTCCTATTTTGGTTGCGTGTGAGTGAGTCTCACTGAGGTACAACGCGCTTACCTGTTTCGGTCAAGGATTGAGATTCAGTTCATTATGAAGCAGAAATTAGAAAGGGGAAGCGATAAAAATCATATCGAGTTGCAATATCCCGCTTATCCAGGTCTCTAGGCTTTTTGTGTATGTAGCGTTATGCAAATTTTGAAGATATTGATTTACCGTGCTATTTCTGGGTTAATCTAATCAGGAACACTTTAATAATGCGACAAAGAAAAACATGGGAAGTCTAATCATTCCTGGAATGTTCCTGCTGTGCTTTTAGGCAGTTGGATAAATAATTATGTGGAAAGGCCCCATAGATAATGATGATATTGTATTTCTTTATGGGGGTTGTTCATAAAGTATGTCACGGTTATTTTAAAGATCTATAGCCACCCCTGAAACATTACTTATTTGTCCGAAAGTAATATACTTTCATTACTTTACACTCCAAACGACAATGATTGTTCGAAAACAGGGTTGAAAAATTTTGAAGTGTCACGATAAGTATACGAATGTTCAGTGATAAAGACAAATCCCCTGAACAAAATGCTTCGCGTTGTGGTAGACAGCCCGCTTAATTATTTTTCGTCTATCGCTTTTCTAACACTTGGTGGGTATCTAAATAACGATGACTCAATAACCCACGACAGTATTAGTCTGGTTTCACAAAGCATTTAGCAAATAATTATAACCTTTTATTAGTATACATTACTCGTGAATTATAGATGCTCGCCCACGCACTGTTACTGCAATAAAAAGTGTATTGCTTGGAAAGCAATTAGTGAGAAAAAGTATCTAGTTAAAAGTGCACTAAAGAGGGGGGAAATTGAAGACTTTATTTTCTCATGTCCATCTCTTTTCACTCTGTGATAACAACGCAAAATACCCACTAGCCGGAATTATTTTATCCTCATCTTTTTATGAAAGTATTAAATGTTCTTATGGATGGCTTAGTGAACCCTAGGCGAGAGAACACTTAAAAGGCGGTCTTTGGTAATAATAGTAATGGTAAATGATGTCGTTATTGTTGTAGCTCAAGTGTTGTTACGTAGCACTCAACTTCATTTTCTCTCCCCTTTTTGTAAACGTAAACATGGCAGTTTTTTTTGCCTACTTCATTCACCCAAAATAAAACTGTCCATCTTTTTTCATTTCAGTGTCCTTCACAAAGTATAAGCTGGAGGGGAGACTGAGGGAAATACGAAATGTGAATGGCGTCTTGTCTGATCTCTCATTTACGAATGACTAGGTTCAAGTAGAAAAGTAATTGTACCGTAGAATGTTTCGTAACTTGCTATTAAACTTTCTTCGGTAAGATAATGATCATTCACATTTTATTGACATTGAATTTTTTCCAGAGGGGCTAGGAAATACCGAGCGTGTCAATTAAATCAATGTTGAATAAGCATAGATAGAAGTTTGGCTGTTCATTGAAGTATTTCGAGGAAGGAGTTCATTTTTTGGAAGATGTTATCTTTGAAGGATTCCTCCGAACTTGTCACTTGAGATAAATGTACTACATACTTAAGACATGTGTGAAGAAAAATCTCAAAGGAGTGATTCTTCATTCGGATGTTTGTTGGAATTTCGAATCTGTGAATTTTAAGGAATTTCGGGCAATCCACTAAAGCATGAACACCTGTCTTCATGAATATTTTGCTAGAATAAGTCAAATTCACGCTATTCTCTTCCATTCCAGATCAAATTCATTTTCTTAAAAGCGCAAAAGTAAATTTTTCATAATAACATTTAATCCTACTTCATCTTTTTTCATAAAACAAGAGTCATCGAGAGAATCAACGGAAAAGTAGTATTACGTCAAGTGTAAGGTAACAAAAAAGCGTTAAATAAAGTAAATGTTTTTAGGATTCTTTGAAATCAAAAGCTTTCTAGATTTGTTATTGGGAAAGGAGGGGGAGCATTAAAGCAGTTCAACAAGACAATCCCCATCAAGATGAAGAAGGCAACAAAAGAGCAAAAGGAAGAAGTGTTAAAATGCCTTAGTTTTTTTTGTAATCTGCAACCGTAAAAAGAATACATACTTCATTCCTCCTTTGGAATGGGGTAAATATCGATTCTTTCCAGAAGGAAAAGGAGTGAAGCATAAAAGAAAAAAGTATTTTTTTTTCTCCTGCTCTCCGCCTGTCAGAAAATAAATCTTTGTCTGCCACCCAAGAGCCTTGAGCAGTGAACACACGACACCGACACGATCACAGCTTTTTCTGTGGAATGGTACACCTTTTATAAAAATGTGTGGAGGGGTCTAGCTAAGGAGAATTAAAGGAGTGAAATAAAAAAATTCATTGTGACCGAAATAATAAGCACTTAAAATAGAGGGAAAAGAATTCTTCTTCATGGTCTTTGTCATTTAGGGAGGAAGGCAATGCATCTTTTTGAAATATTTTTTGATAAGAGCTACTTTCCTCTAAATGTGTAAAATAATATCATTATATAAGAAGCTATTTTCAACACTTTGTTATAATTAATAATATTATTGTAGGTTTAACCTTGAGTTACAATGCTGCGTACTATTTCAGAGGTATTTTGTCTCGCCGGTTTGCCGGCCGAAACATAAAAGCAATTTCATGTAAAAATCTTGAGTCGACTAAAAAAAGGAGTCGCAATGAAAAAAGGAATTTAAAGTCATTTTGCTGGAATATCTAACTTATTTATATACATATTTAGTGTTAACTTCATAACAGGATTGATTTTAGTCCTGATCAGCAACCCTTGGATTGAAAAAAGATCGATAACTCGTCGAAAAGTTGATAATCCAAGTTATTCACGACATTTTTGGGCTGTTTTCATATGAAAATATTATAACATTTATTGAAATGCTTTTAAAAAATTTAATGTTTAAACTTAAACTTGATTCCCTATTCCGACAGGGACTGGCCAATCTAAATAATAAAAAGTTAAAAAAGACTGAAAATTCTGCTTTCTTTGCCTCCACGTTTTATTTTTGTTCTCTCTTCTGGGACCTTTGCATACTCTTCGAACAAATGAAAAAAGCCTATAGAATGTTTTCATATGAAAATATTATAACATTTATTGAAATACTTTTAAAAAATTTAATGTTTAAACTTAAACTTGATTCCGTATTCCGACAGGGACTGGCCAATCTAAATAATAAAAGTGAAAACGACTGAAAATGCTGCTTTCTTTGTCTCCACGTTTTATTTTTGTTCTCTCTTCTGGGACCTTTGCATACTCTTCGAACAAATAAAAAAAGCCTATAGAACCATATAGAACTTTATAAGAGTACCTTAAAGACATAATTTGATAACCCTAGTGTCAGGGCTTTAAATCAAATGGTGAGACAACAAGAAAAGGAGTAAGTGCACACGAGGGACTTTCTAGAGACAAAAGAAGGCAGAGAAAACCCCTACAAAAATCGTTCGAAAATACCGTTACTTTGATTTCCAGCTAGTGGGCTTTCTTCAGCTAAAGAAACGTTCTTTCTAATGGCAAAAGCAAAAAGTGTAATGTCAAAGGTCATTTAAACAAACTGGCTACATATGCACATACACTTTTAAAAATCGTTTTTGATGTAGGTAGAAGCTGATTGGTCGGCACGTTGTTATCGAAAATTCATCTATTTATCTATAGATTTTATCAATAAAACTCGAAATTCATCCTGGAACTATCTTTGCGTATTATAATCTCCCTCCCAAATTAAAAAAGCTATCACCTAATTCCATTGCTCCGAAATAAATCGCTTATTTAGACAGAAAAACTTCAACAATCTCAGTGGTTGGTCACAACGCCATCATTTCTTCTCATGGTTCATTTGGATATTACGTAGGTACAGATATGAATGAATTTGTATTTTCCCCTTCGCACACGCTTTCAAGAAAAGATTTAATGCTGTCAATATCGAATAGCTCACATTTGGCGAAATATATTCATACAGTTTTATAAAACTGCTTGGCCTTCTCTCCTTTTTTCACTTTCAATTACATGATCTCTACACACATGTTCTCATGTCACATATTCGATTCCTCTTTTTCACTTCCGCTTCTCGAACAGACTTGGACAGGTCCAGAAAATGAATATGGTCATTGAAGAAGAATGAATGAAGAAAAAGGAGGTGTTTTCACATGAATGAACATTACCTCTAGGAAAGACTCGTAATCAGGGTCCATCCCTTTTACTGCTCTTGGGTAGAGAAAATATGCAGGTAGAAAATAGCAAAAAAAAGGAAACTTTCTAAGCATTTTGGAATTCTACTCTGACTAGGGCTTGAGTAAAAAAAATTGTAGCATTTCATGATCATGAAGACGCTTCAATGCTCAAGATGACACTGATTACCTCATTGGCAGTCCTCTACAAAAAAATCTGTAGTCTTCACGAGTGCATGAGTGAAAGTCTTTGGGTGAATGGTGAAGCGTAGAATTTCGTTGGGAAATTGGCCAAGAGTTGTAAGAACGAATGTGCTTATTCATTGTTATGCGTATCTTTTAGCTAAGGCCAAATGGCTATGGATTTTCTTTGGTACTCGATTTTCTTCAAATGCCAAGTTATGTATGAAATTTTTTTTTGCTCGAAAATACTCTTCCAGGCATTTCTTTCACGCTTATGTTGCGTACCTAAATATACAATCTTTACAAGTGTGTACATTTTTCAGAAGTGAAAATTGGAAGCTTTTAGGGAATCAAGTATTCATACAAGGATTTTGTTTCTACTTGAGTATTCTCTTTAGAATGGCGATTTTTTCCAGTAGGTCTATATGTAAAGATGCCATCAAAATGTCGTTTCTGTTGACCATCGTGCCTAAACCATGACTTTCTAGCAATACTTTGATCTTATACAGAACTGGTTTTGAATATCCGATTGATGCTCAGAAATATTTCATTTTGACTAGAACTTTGCTTTAAAGTAAAAATGGACCTAGTTAATAGGCTAGTTCTCATTCAAAGCCATTTCCAGCCTATTTACTCGTTCAATAGGAGGTTCTTTGACTTTCACTATGAATCCTTGCAAAGTGCTAATCTATTTTGCAATATTTTCTCTTTAACATGACATTCGGCAATTCGACCAATTCGGAATGGCTTTCCAAATATATGGCGATTAAGGAATTAATACTTTAATCGCTTACTTAAGGTAATTCTTCCATAGTGTGATAATGCTACAATAATACAAGCAGTAAAAGATAAAAATGGAAGTAAAATCAAGAAAGGATAAGTTTTTGCTGCAAGTGTGTTTTGGACAACTGCCTAGAAAGGAACTTTTGTGACCAGTTCTGTAAGTAAAGAGTGGTTGATAGGATCACGCCTTTTCTAACCCAAATTTGAATGTATTCGTTTAATATGAAATGTACCTACATACCCCAATAATTCTTTCGAAATGGCAGGAGTGAACGGCTAAAACTGGCGTTTGCCGATTACAATTCAGTCGAGTTTGCTAATCAAGGGAGGAAAACGCGCTTAATGTCGCGCTTCACAAAAGTACATGGTTACACAATTGAATCGAATGCCTCGCCATATATTTTTCTGTAGGATCCCTTCAGAAGAAGGAAATATTACTTTTCATGTGTGTTTAGGGTCCGATGGGAAAAAGGAGGTGCCTTCTAGTAGGAGACAAAAAATATATCTTCTTTCTTACCCCGGACTTTTGGACTAACTACTTTTTTTTCTTGATGACGATGATCATTAGTTTTCTTTTTCGGTTTCCTTTTTCATTTTCGTTTCGTTACACGCGCGCCCTATCCTCAATACCTTTTCATTTTCGTTTCGTTACACGCGCGCCCTATCCTCAATATCCAAGACTTAGGAATGTATGGCAAGTCCCGATAAGGAGGCTGAATAGTTCCAATAATAAATGCGGAGCAAGAAAATCTTTTCTCTGTTTATTTCCAACTCAATGAAAAGTAAAAGGAATAAAGTGTTTTGTGGAAGGGTTTTCCTTAGACAGAATGGACGGATGATTCTCGCGGAACAATATTGTTTTCATTTAAGGCTTGACGATCATCATTCCGTACGTTGTAAAGCTTTAGAAAAAAACATCTGCTTTTTCCTTCTTCTGTGGCTCTGTTTGCTGGTGATAAATTAGCCATTTGTGCTCATATTTTTTGGTTCCATTCTCCAAAAGACTTCCTAGCTTAAGGGAACTTTCCTCCTGGAAGAAACAATATTGTACGATAAATACTTTTGTGGCTTATAAGACTACATGATTCTCTCTTTGAGTATCTGTAAAGTTGAGAAAAAAGTAGTTTTTTATCCAATTCCCTTCCTTGCAACGAATCTAGAGAATAGTTGGCTGACCCAAGTAAAGAAAAGTTTTTAGCGTTTCCGATTGAAACGAAAAGCATTTTACACTGTAGTACTTTCTCCAAAAGAAACCAATGAAATCTGATTTTAGAAAAATCGATTTTTACTATTTTTCTATCCTCAAGCTGAACATTTTATTAGTTTGGAAGGAGTTGGATGAGTTGAGAATTTGCAATGTGGCTCTACATTCACAAGAGTATATGGTACCTAGTTATGTTTGGTCTTTCACCTTTAGAGATGTAACTTTACAAGTAGCACATATAGAAAAAAAATAAAAATTTATGAGATTCACATTCCTTACGGGAAAAGGTCGGAGTTCTCTAAATGTATAGGTTACCCTAGTTATACATTTACAAGTTCCAGTTATTGGAAGGTAATAAGGAAGGAAATACTTTTTACTTGAAAATGAGAAGACGAAAAAAAAGTTTCAACAGTTTTATAATTAGAAACGAAAAAATGCTGAATGTATGGGTTCATACAGAATTATAAAAGTTAGTATTTAGCTAAACTTGTTCAAAAAAACCTATACTACTAAAATAAATTCCTTGCACTAAATAGTTGGACAGTTACTTGCTCGTTATCTGCCTCTAATTGCGTAGGAAGATATGAGTGGAAGTGAAGGATAGCGGAAAAGTGGATAAGGGGAGGATTTGAGTAGAGAACTGGAGAAAATCTGAAGGATATTGTGTATTGGGAAGAGGAGGAGATCTTAAAAAATATTAGCCTCTACATGTCTCTAGGTACTTGATAGGAGAACTCTAATAAAGGAAATTGGGTTGAACAAACTTAGTGGGAAGATGGATTAAGGGAGAGTAATAGAGAAGTTTTTTTTTTCTCGGGGTAAGTTATTTTTTGTATTGATATGATACCTAAAAAAAGAGCAATCAGTAATGACCAGACTCTGACTCTGACACAAGTAGCCCAGCAACTATAAGTATTTCCCGTCAAGTTCATTCAAGTTCAGTGAATCTACGAGTGAAAATAAAATGGGAGGTAAAGATGGATTTGATGTAAGCATATGTGGCTGACGGAGTGACGTCTTAAGAGACAAATATAAATTACTTATTACTTAGACTTGTTTATAAAATTATGTAATGATCGTTAGGATTAGGAACTCATGAACTGAAAAAACTTTTAGGCTAGACTGACCACAATAAATCATTAAACTTTTCCAATACACTGGAGACAACAAAATAGATTATGATACGTAATATAATGCAATAGATCTTGCAATAGGTCAATAAATATTAGCAGGTATAACGGGATGAGTCTATGTATTCATGTTTCAACCTTTAAGAAAAGGCCAAATGCATTTAGTGCCTGATACAAAGCACTTTTGTTTCAAGAACTTAGGCAAGGCGCAGAACAATGCATGGCTTC